>JAJHZJ010000730.1:855000-947500 GCA_023548195.1 Bettongia penicillata ogilbyi
TGCCAAAAGAAGACAAATGGGTGTGAGCAGAAAAAGCAAATTAAAAAAACAAGAGAGAGAAGAAGCAATCTATAATGGAATAATAACACTGGTTCTGAAGTTGGAAGCAAAGAAAATGAATTCAAATCCAGGCTCTGCCACTCATTATCTGAGGAAATTGAACAATTCACCTAATTTCTCTGGGCTTCAGTTTCTTTATCAATAAAAACTGAAAGCTGGATTAGGATGACCTGCAAGGTCCCATCCACCTCCAAATCCTTTGTTATAGGGGAAACTTGGAAGAAGAAGAAGAAAAATTTTGGAAAGTTATAGAAGACAAAGAGAAGAAACAAACAGACATTGTTGGGGAGTTTCATGTTCCTGGGCAATTAGTAGAAAACATGTAGAAGTGGAGATAGATTGTGTATTAGAAAAATAAGGAAGAAAGCTCTTCTTATAAGAAACACAAAGGTTTATTGATTAAGATCCACAGCTGCTGCTTCTAGAAGGGCTAAGGACATAAGAAAGTGAATAAGTTATCAGGTTCAATTTCCTTCAACAAAAGCAGGACAGGGCATCTACAACTGACACTGGTTGATGATAAATAGAGCAAGAAGAGTGTCACATTTCCTTTTTCATTATAATTCTTTCCCAGTGCAGGGAACTATTAGAAATCTACCTCTTTATCCCATAGCCACCCATTTTCATGTATGTCTTGAGTAAATTTATGGTTTTATTTTCATTGTCATTCTTGCATCCCTTCTATCCTTCCCTTTCTTTTTAAACCTTTCATTTGGTATCACTTCCAGAGATCCAATGTCAATCAATATAGAGTTATTATATACTAACATTTTTTTACATTGATCCAAGAAATGGCAGAGAAACATTAGAGCAGAGAAGAGTAAGAGGCAGGTATGTTGAAAAGATATAGCCCAGAGATTAGCCTGAACTTAACCTCTCCCTTTTCAAGTGCCTTTTATTATTATTACAAGAGTATAGGTTTTTAGATGTAAACCAAGAAGAGCCATCAAAAATCAGAGTCCAATCTCAAGTCCTTCATTTTTCTGATGGAGAAACCAACACACATTGAGGTTAAATGAATTACTTATGGTCTCACAAGTAGTAACTGTCAGAGGTAGAATTTGAACCCAGGTCCTTAGATTGCAGAGTCAATGATCTTTACACTCTCTCCTCTGCCTTTCCATTATTACTTCAAGAATATATTATTTCATTGCTAAACGTTATTCTGCCGGTGGTGGAGATTACAACAATGCCATGCCTCATTTGCTATTTTCCGGAGTTACTGTGAGCAAAAATTCATCAGCTACTGGAGCCAATTCTGGAAAAGAGTAGAAATGAGAAGAGACATGGAGGGGAAGGGACAAAAGAAGGGGAGGGAAGAGAAAAGGAGAGGAGAGGAGGGGAGGGGAGGGCTCTGGGGTACAACCAAAGGCATGTCTAAAGCATGGGTCAAGCATGTACATACTCCATTCAAAGAAAATTGAGCGTTTTTCAGTAAGAAGGAATATTTCTTTCATATTTGTGGCACAATTTCTTTGATAGAGAAGGAAAATTAATGTAGGATTCAGAAAACATGAATGAATAAATAACAGCCCTAGCAGGAATAGAAGTATGTGAGCTCCACAAGGGCAAAGACTATTTTGCTTTTGTTTTTGTATTTCCAGAACAAACACATACTATTTCGCACATATTAGGTACCTAATAAATGTTTATTGAAGTTGAAGGAAAAAAAAATTATGAAATAGCAGAATCTGGTAAAACCCAAAGGGGGAAGGATGAATACTTTTAATTTGATGGGCATGTCAGTGAGTAGAACAGGAACTCTGACTACATAATTATAGAGTTTAATTTAAAACCTAAAATAATATCTAAGACATTGTTAGGCTAATTTGGTTTATGTATCAATTCAACCATGAGTTGAACTGATGCCAGTTAGAAACACCAATTATGTAGTTGTAGAGGAAAAAGGAACAGAAGAATCATGGTTCACAAGCAGTTTTAAGGTCTTCTTATAAGCAAAGATTACAAGTATCAGAGAAGATGATTACCTGATTGTATGTACTTCATCATATATCACAGTTGTATCTGTCATCTCTTAATAGGTCTAGAAATGCAAGGCCATCCATAGAGGAGATGACCATTTTCTCTTCAACTTGGAGATATATAGTCAAAATTATAATTCTTAGAAAATTTTCCCTTATAACAAACTGATACTGGTTCTTGTTGTAATATTCCATGATATGTCCTCTTAGGCCAAGCATAAAAAATCTCAAATCTCTTTCACATGATGTCATTTTAGTATGTAAATATTACTCTCATATTCCCCCTGAGTCTTCTCTAAGCATGACAGGTAGGATGGGATAGAGCTTTGTACTTTGAATCAAGAACTGCACTGGAACACTATGACAGATATATATTAGCTGTATGACCATGGGAAAATTATGTTATCATTCTTGGCCTCGGTTTCCACCTTTATAAATTGAGGGGTTTGAACTCAACAACCTGTAAGATTCCTTTGATCTCCAGGGAATCTAAACTTTGATTTCAGGGAATATACCTTAATCTGAATAGCTGCCTGACAACAACCCTGGAAGGTATTCGGTATCTGTTTCACAGATGAAAAAATTAGTGATGAAAGAGGTAAAGTAACTTGACTAGGATCAGGCAACCAAGTTAATAAATGACAGGTTTTTCTGAGTCTGATTCCAACATTGTCCACTGAGCTAATTAAGCAGAAATAGTATTGTGACAGAATTTAATTTTGTATTGAATAATGGATGATATTTTTTTTTTACTTTTTTCGTGCAAAACATATTTCTGTTAGTCATGTTGCAAAAAACAAACAAATAAAGTAATTAAAGGAAAAAGCTTTAAAAAAAGTAGGAAAATATACTTCAATTTGTCCTTGACGTTCATCAGTTCTCTCTAGAATAAAATAGCATTTTTTTCATCATACGTCTTTCATAATTGTGTAGTGTCATTGTTTTGATCAGGGGAGTTAATTTTTTCACAGTTAAACATGCTTACAATATTGCCGCTACTGGATACTATATTCTCCTGGCTCTACTCACTATTTATCAGTCCATAGGAGTTGTCCCAGGTTTTTTTTTTTTCCTGCAACCATTCCTCTCATTGTTTCATATAGTGCGATAGTATTCTTTTCCACCAAAATTATGTACCACAGTTTATTCAGCCACTCCCCAATTGGTGAGAAACCCTTCAATTTCCAATTATTTGCCACTACAAAAAAGAGTTGCTATAAATAATTTTATAAATATGTTTTAATGTCTTTGGAATACAAACCTAGACATTGTATTGCTGTGTCAAAAGGTATGCAGTTTGATACCCTTTGGGGGTAGTTCTGAACTATTCTCCCCAATTGTTAGACTAGTACACAACTCCACAAACAGTGCATAAATATCTCTATTTTTCTATCTCCATTGAAACATTTATCATTTTCCTTTTCTGTCATGTTAGGTAATCTGATAAGTGTGATGTAGTATGCCGGAGTTGTTTGATTTCTATTTTGCTAATCAATAGTGATTTATAAAAAAACGGCCTGATCGTATCTCTTGAACATTTATCAATTATGGAATGGTTCTCTTTTTATATATAAATTTGGCTCCATTCCCTGTATCTTTGAAAAATGAGAGCTTTTTCAGCGAAACTTGTCATTATTTTTCTCAGTTTCTTGCTTTCCCTCTATTTTTGCTGCCGTGTTTTTTTTTCTACAAAATTTCAATTTTATGTAATCAAAATCATCCATTTTATTACCATGATTCTCTTTATCTCTTATTTGGTTATTCATAGTTATGATGGGTAAATGTTTCCATACTCCCACAATTTACCTATGATATAATCCTTTGTATCTACACCACTTACTTATTTTTACCTTATTTTGATATATAATGTGAGATATTGGTCTATGTCTAGCTTCTTCTAAACTGTTTTCCAGTTTTTTTCTAGCAATTTTTGACAAATGATTAGTTCTTGCCCCAAAAACTTGGATCTTTGATTTTTATCCAATACTAGGTTGCTACGGTCATTTGCTACTGTATAATCTATTCCATTGATCAACCACTCTACTTCTTAGTCAATTCCAGGTTGTTTCAATTACTGCCACTTTGTAATACAATTTGAATATTTTTATTTTTAATTTTGCATAACCTTGGAAATATTATATGAAAACCTACAGGAGGTATTTCATTTTTTGGAAAAGTACAACTATTGGAGGTAAGATTGTTTTTTTTCGGAGACAGCTTTGGATTCTTTCTCAATGGTATTACACATACAGTTGTAGATCCTTCAGCATTACTGTTTCAAAACTGCTTTTAGAACAGGTCCACAAGTAATTGTAAAAAGAGTATCACAACAAAGCTAAACAAAGTTAACAGCATGCCATATGCCATTCAAAATACATAGTAGAATGAAATAAAAAAATTGAATCCTTCTCTAGGTAGGACACTTATCTTGACAAGAATCCTTAAGAGCTTTCATGGTAGTTAACTTGGCCATTTAAGGTCATGCAGTTTTGCAGTTGGTGCAGCACTAGCATAACTCTATATCAAAATGTCATTTCCTTTTTCCAAACACTCCTTCAGTTTAACAGTGACTTGAAAGATAGAATTTCCAGTTTCTGTGTACATGTGGGATGGTAATGATGATGATGATGATGATGATGATGATGATGATGATGATGATGATGGTAGTGGTGGTGGAGAGAGATAGATGATCTGTGGAATTACCATTCTTATTATAATGTAATTTCCCTTGTTTTTCAAGGGAAAAAATTCAGTGATACAATAAAGCTCATGCTGAGTTAAATTATTAGGGTTAGGAACAGAATGAAGGGAAAAAATTCCAATAGGTTAAAAAAACAGGATTTCTGAGGTGGAACATAGGTGGCAGAGAAAAGTCAAGATGTTGCCTGAGCTCTCCCTGTTTTCCCTTGGAAACAACATAAAATTAAGCCTTTAAATGATTCTGGAGTGACAGAACCTACAAAGAAATGGAGTGAAAAGAATCTAGCTTAAGGTAAATTAGAAGATCTTTAGGAAAGGTCTATCTCACTTGAATAAAGGGGGAAGTACAGTTCAGTGCATTCATTGTCCAGGCAAGCCAATTGGAAGCACTTAGCCATAGCCAGATCAGCAATCAAGACCCCTCCATCCTGAATTAGCAGGCTGGTAGCACAGCAAGATCGTTGTGAGGCCTCTCACCCAATGCAGAAGGACTACCAGTCTTGGAACCCAGAGCACAACAGAAGCAACTAGGCTGAGTTACCTGTGCCCTATGGGCAAGTCACCAGCACTGAGGCCCCAGCGCATAAAGCCAATGATGAGGCCCCTGGCCTCCAGAACAAGAAGCTTGGGACAGTGTTCCCTGCTCTCCAGGAGCAGAGCTAAAAAATGAAAGGCAGATAGACAGATAGATAGATAGATAGATAGATAGATAGATAGATAGATGATAAAAGAACCCTAACTACAGAAAACTACTAGGGAGATAGGGAAGATCAAAACACAAAAACAGAAAAGGAAAATAATGTCAAAATGCCTACATATGAAGGCTCAAAGGGGAATATGATTTGGTTTCAACCCCAAAAAGCCTTCCTCAAAGAGCTCAAAAATTAAATAAGAGGCTGAAGATAAAGGCAAGAAAGAGTCAACAGCTCAGAAAAGAAAGGACAAAAATTGACCGAAGAAAACAATTCCTTAAAAAATATCATTGGAAAAATGGAGGTGTGGAGGGGATTCAAAAGTCAAATTGGCCAAATGGAAAAAGAGGTACCAAAGTTAATTGAAGAAAATAATTCCTTAAAAATTATAACAGAGCAGGTGCAACCCAACAACTCTATGAAACATAATGAATCAGTCCAACGAAATCAAAAGAATGAAAAATAGAAGAAAAAGTAAAATTGCTAACTGGACAAACAACTGACCTGGAAAATAAATCCAGAAGAAATTATTTAAGAATGATTGGACTACCCAAATGCCAAGATAAAAAAAAAAGTCAGAATCATGACAGTCTCTTTCAAGATATTATCAAAAAAAAAATTCCTGATATTATAGAATGAAAGGGTAAAATATATGTATGTGTGTGTATACATATACATATATATGTGTGTGTGTGTGTGTGTGGTCACAAGTGTAAGTTGATTATTAAGGGATAATATTTAAAAAAATAAAATTAAGACATGAGAAAGGAATATATGGGGAGAAAGGGAAATGTAGGATGGAGCAAATTATTTCATACAAAAGAGCCAAGAAAAAAGCTTTCATGAGGGAGGGGAAGATGGGGAAGGTAAGAGGAACATTATTCTCATCAGAATTCCTTCAAAGAAGGAGCAACAAATACATTCAGTTGGTGTAGAAATTTATCTTAGCTTACAGGAATATAAGAGGAGAAGGAGAAAAAATAAGAGGATGGAGATAGAAGGGAGGGAAGATAGTAGGAGGCAGCAGTCAGAAGCAAAGCCCTTTTGAGAATGGATAAGGTATAAGGAGAGAGAGAGAGAGAGAGAGAGAGAGAGAGAGAGAGAGAGAGAGAGAGAGACAGAGACAGAGACAGAGACAGAGACAGAGACAGAGAGACACAGACAGAGAGACAGAGAGAGACAGAGACAGAGAGACAGAGACAGAGAGACAGAGAGACAGAGAGAGAGACACAGACAGAGACAGAGAGACAGAGACAGAGAGAGAGACAGAGAGAGACAGACAGAGACAGACAGAGACAGAGAGACAGAGACAGAGAGAGAGACAGAGAGAGAGAGAGAATAGGATAGAGGGGGAAATAGGATGGAGGAAAATACAGTTAGCAATCATAATTGTGAAAAAAATTGAAGCTAATTTTTCTCATGGCCATATTTCTCAAACATATAGAGAACTGGGTCATAGTTATAAAAATAAGGACCATTCCCCAGTTGATAAATAATCGAAGGATATGAACAGTTTTCAGATGAAGCAATGAAAGCTATCTATAATCAATGAAAAAAATGCTCTAAATCACTGATTGGGGAAATGCAAATTAAAGCACTTCTAAGGTACTACGTCATACCTATTAGATCAACTAATAGGATAAAAAGGGAAAATGACAAATGCTGGAAGGCATGTGGGGAAAATGAGACATTAATGCATTTGCAGTTGGTGGAGTTGTAACCTGATTCAGGCATTCTGTAAAGCAATTTGGAACTATGCCCAAAGGGCTATAAAACCATGCATATTTTTTGAACTAGCAATACCACAACTAGGTATGTATGCCAAATGATATTTTAAAAAGGAAAAGGATCTATATGTATAAAAATATTTACAGCAACTCTTTCCTGGTGGAAAAAAATTGGAAATTGAGGGGATGCCCATCAATGGGAGAATGGTTGAACAAATTGTGGTATGTAATTGTGATGGAATATTATTGGCTATAAGAAATGATAAGCAGGACGCTTTCAGAGAGAAAAAAACAAAATAAAACAAAACCTGGAAAGACTTACAGACGCTGATGCAAAGTGACATGTACTGTGCACAGACTAACAGTATTACTGTAAGATGATTAATTGTAAATGACTTCACTACTCTCAGCAACACAATAATTCAACACAGCTCTGAAGGACTTATGATGAAAAATGGATAATCATTCCCAGGCAAAGAACTGATGGTGTTTGAATGCAGATTGAAGCATTTTTTTAAATTTGCTTTATTTTTCTTGAGTTTGTTTTTATCTCTTTTCTTTCAGAACATGACTAATATGGAAATAGGTTTTGCATGCTTACATATGTATACCTTTTATAAAACTGCTTACCTTCTTAATTGGCAGGGAGTGAGGATGGAGGGAGATAATTTGGAACTCAAAGTTTTAGAAATGTGTTAAAATTATTTTTACATGTAATTGGGGAAAAATAAAACACTAAAGCAAAAAAAATGATGGAAAGGGAAACTGAGGAAAAATGGTGATAATAGAAAATACTTGTGACAAGTTATTTTCTAAGCAAATCCAGCTTCACAACTTTTATGGAGTGAAGTTCTTTTGTATCAATACCAACAAAAAAAAAATGTGGGGAAATTTTTAGTATCATTTTAAGGAAATCAGACTTTTTTCCCCTTATTTTCCGTTGTTATTTTTAAATTTTAAGGTACGATAAAACTGAACTGGATTGAGTGCAATGTCCAAATCCAAGAACATTATATATCAGAGAAATAAAGATAGTATTGAGAGATTCAGTTCTCAATAGATACATAAAACCAAATTAAAAGTAAAATCAGAACATCTTGTCAAAAAATAACCCATAAGGAAAAGATGCACCCATTTAAATAAGTCTTACTTCCTGTTCGATGGAGTTGGCAAGTAATAAAATCTCCTAATAACACAATAAGCTGTTGGGAGGGGCTTAAAAAGCCACCTTTGATCAAACTAGAGTTTCTCTCATCCATCATTGCTGACTGGTGTCAGATGCTTTAGGTTTTTAGCCCTATTCTTCTCCAAGAGCTGCTGAGTGGCTCTTAAATTTCATTAAAACAGAAGACCTGCTGATGCTGTTAGACTTGAACCATGGCCAGAAAAAGAAGGAGCACTTAAGAGACCTGATAATTCTTGCTTGCCATGATATCCTGCTCTCAGCACTTCAACTCTGTTACTAAGTAAAGAAACAAAAAAAAGAAAATCCATACTTTAGTAATTTCAATGACAGAGAATGCATCTCCTCGACACTTAGAAGGCACTGTCATATTCTTCCATCTTTTATTCAATTTCAATTAATGAACATTTATTAAACTCCTACTATGTGTCAGGCACTGTATTGTGTTGAGGATACAAAAAGTGGAAAAAGACAGACCTTGCCCAAGAACTTAGAATATCTTTGAAATCATCCCTAAATATCATTATTATGTGGCACTCAAGCTCAAGATTATAATGATATTAACAAGTCCTAACCATAAGTCTTCCATCTTCAACTGTTCAATGGACATCTCAGATTGAGTGTCTTTTATGCTTCTCAAGCTTATTCATCTAAAAACTGACCTCATGATCTTTCCTCCCAAACATTTTCCCCTTCTTAACTTCCCTACACCATTTAGGGCACCCTATTTTCACTGTCATCAGACTTGAAAACTAGGTGTTATCCTGAACTCCTACCTCTCCCATTCCTCTCCCATACATAATCAGTGGCCAAATTGTGCTGATTCTATATTCAGAACATCTCTCATAGGTTCTCCCTTCTCTCCTCTGGCACTTCCAAAACTTTAGTACAGCCCTTCCTGAACTCGTGCCTGAGCTACAGTAGAAGCTCTCTCATCTCCCTGTCTCAAATCTCCCTTTACTCCACCTTTCCCCTTTCCAGTTCTACAAAATCCAGTGGTTGCTTATTCCCTGATGTATCTGATATAATAACTGTATTTGACCTTTAAATTTCTTTACATCATGATGCCTTAGTTCCTGTCCTATCTTCTTAGATATTTCCTCCATGATTTCTGTGATCCAGTGACCCTAGCCCCTTTGTTATTCCTCTTGTAACACAATTCTTATTCCAAATTAAGATTTTTCCCTGGTTATTCCCCATACCTGTAATCTCTAGGTTCTTATCTACAATGCCTGGTTCCTTTGATTTTCTTCAGATACTCCCCAAAATTTCACCTACAAGGAACCTTTCTTAATTGTCCTTAATAATAGTACCTTCCCTATAGTATTTCCAATTCATCATTTATATATTTCATTTTTGTATAGTTATTTCCTTGTTGTCTCCCTCATTAGACTGTACTCATTGAAAGCAGGATTTGTTTGTTTGTTTTCTGCCTTTCTTTGATAACCTTCATACTTAGCATGGTTCTTGGTACAAACTAAGTACCTAATAAATGCTTATTGACAACTTGAGAAAGGCTTTGAGAAGGGTCTGAGAACAGACGAGAGGACGGTCATCATGCTATGCTCACTTGGGCAAATTTAAGTGTGATTCAACAAAGAAAAACTAATCATAATGTGATTTTTTGTTTAAAAAGTCAAAACAACACATGAAAATGAGTTCCTCAAGGTTATAAAATAATCATAATTTTCATTAGTAAATGAAATATTATATTCTATCCCCATTTAGTGTTCCCCACCCAATGTATTTACTTTGCATAGATTTTGTTCAGTTTATCTGTGCACATTTCCACTCCCTGGTAAAATGTACACTGCTTGAGGACAGGGACCATTTTCCCTTTTTCCTTAGTATTCCTAATGCTTAGCCTAGCGCCTGATACATAATAAGTGCTTACTAAACGTTCATTATGTTGAGTGGCTCCTTGAGGCACTGACTCATAGATTCATCTTATAAAAAGGATCATAGATTTAAAGCAGTAAGGAAACTTATAGACCGTTGAACCTCCCTGACTTAATTCATGCATGGGGAAACTGAAGCATAATGACGGTCAGTGATTTACCTGATCATACAACTATTAAGTGTCAGAAGTTAAGATTTGAACTCAAGCAAATACTCATAGATGGAGTCCTAAAACTCCATCCATCATACCACCTGGTGGCTATGTTTGTAAGAGGGAATCTAAAATGAGATACAGTCAAGGTGAAAAATGCATGCAATAATCATGCAAGCATGTGTTTAAGAGTACACGTATGCATGTGCAATAAGCTTTAATAGCTTATGTTCCAAATATTTATTTGGAACATTCTCTCTCCAAATACACATACATACATACGTACATGTGTGTAATATATATATGTGTGTGTGTATTAATGTGTTACACATTATATATGCACATATATGTGCACATGCTATATGTATATTCATATGCATCTATATACCCACATATATACATGTACACATATGCATGTGTATATATATTGTGTATATGTGTGTTCATACACACATACACACACAGACATAGTTGTTCCCATGTTTTGATCCTCAGAAAACAGATATATTGCCCATGGGTAGAATTGTAAGCCTCCTGGAATGTATATTCATTTGGGAGAGTCTTTTAAGATCCAAGATTAGTTCAATAGTTTAATGAGCCATGATGGTGGGAATTCAGTAGAGAAAGATTTAAGGTTTTGTCCTATTTGTCTCAAAAGAGAAAATACCGCAGCAATGGGTAGAAATTGCAGATATACATTGAAGGTTTGATCTATGAAGCAATTTTCTAGTAAGCAAGGCTCTTAGAAAGTGGATTGGACTCCCTCAAGATGCAGTATGGTCTGCTTCACTGGAGGTCTTCAAGCAACCACTCATAAGATGTGTGCCATTGAGGGGATTCTTGGTCAAACATGGTAGGATTAGATAACCACCGATATCCCTTCGTATTGTAACATTATATGATTTCATGAAAAGAAATTTACAATTACTGGTTTGCTTTTATTTTCCTTCAGAAGTCATTTTAAAGGTATCTTTGTAAGCCTCCCTAGTATACTAAAATCTTGTTGAACATAGTAAGCGTATCTCTCTTCTTTTGAATTCTGGAGAGTATTACAAAGCATCCCTTCAGGCACAGAGGATAAATAGCATGCCTAGTTACTCCCCAAAGGATGAGGGCTTACTCTTAGCCTAGAGGAGAACTGGCCAATGTTTGCTTCCACCAAAATGCCTGTTTTGAGGGAATAGCTAAATGGGCATTTAATCATACTTAAAAATAATTAATCCTAAGTAGAGAAAAATGGCTCTGGATTCATCAGTTGTCATGGAATTAAATACATGCAGACTTTCTTTTTATAGATAACAAGTTCCTTGAAGTTAGTCTTTAATATCTCTGTATTTCTTATTGTACTTAGAGAATTATCTTGGGGTCAATGAAAACTCAACAAATGTATGTTGAGTGAATGCTGACCTAAATCTAGGCTACTGAGAAGCTGACATTTGAGACTTTTTTCTTCCTTCAAGAGATGGGAGAAGACCAGGAGGGAGGAAGAATTTATTAAATGCCTATTGTATGCCACATATTATGCTAAACATTTTACAAATCTCATTTCATTTGATCCTTATAACAACTTGGGGAGATAGGTAAGTGTTGGAGACTGAATTAGAACTCAGGCCTTACTGACTCCAGACTCAGTAGTATATCCATTGTACCACCTAAAAGACTCTATTGAACATTTTACTCTTCTTATATTAGGCCCGCTGCTAAGAAAGTGAAAGATAGAAATATCAAAATTGTATATTTCAAATCATAGAATTTATTTATAAAATGCATATACCTGTTCAAATTTTATACTACTGGTCATCAAGATTTCTCATAATTTTATTTTAAATGGTACAATTTTTCTAACCAAAGAAAAAATTGCAAAAATAAAATATCTTAAAAATTTTATTGTTAAAAATAGTTATTTTCTTCTTAATATTAATTATATTTATTAATCATCATCATTGTCATCACTATTATTTTTATTATTTGTTTTAAGACATGAGACTAGAATACATTAACATCAGAGTTATCTAGTTCCTTTGATTTCTCTTAGAAAAAATATCAAATTAACAAAAACTTACTTTAATATAAAAACCCCTACACCTGAACTATTTAGAATTCCTTAAATATACAAAATTAGTAATTCATTAATTATTAAAAAAAATAAGTGCCACAGTGCCTATATAGGAGGACATTGGAGTCAGGAAGACCTGAGTTCAAATACTGTCTCAGACATTTACTAACTATGTGACTCTTTGTTTCCTTAATTCAGTCTCATTTTTTCATCATTAAATTGAAGAAAATAATAGCATTCCTCCTAAAGATATTGTGATATTCAAATGAGATAATAGTCACATTACTTCAAAAACTTAAAAAATATAAATTTGCTATTATTATTTCTACAGCAAAGTATTGAATATACTTTAAATTAATAATAAACTAAGTCTAAGTGATCACAGAAATTGGAAAGTCTCTTAAATGTCCTGAATTAAAATAAATTATTCAAGAACTGTTATTAATATATTTCCATAAAAGGACCTATAATATTAATAGGCAAACTTTTAGTGGGTGGAAGACTAACCTTTGAATCAAGAAAGACATGGATTCAAGTCCTGTCTCTGACAAATACTACGGATGGACAAGTCTCAGCTTCTTAATGCCTCTGATAATTTTCTAAGACTATAAATTACATATATGGGCCTATAATACATCAGTGGAGGGAATTTCCATCTGAGACTTCCTATATCTACGAAATAATTCCCATCCAAAAAAACATTCTTTTGTCTTAAAACTGAAGAGTTCTACTAGAGAGTCTCAAAATGAAGAATGAAGTGGTTGTTGCGTTGAGTTCGAATTTGTCAAGCCTGAATGTGATGAATCTAAAAACGACCCCACTGAGCAGACCCCAAGCAATCCCATATGAAAAACGTTTTTAAGTACCTTTGAAAAGCTTTTTCTCTTTCTCTAAAATAAAACCACTATGGGGTACCTTGAGATCTTAAAAATACTGCTAAAGAAGTAATGCTAAGTAGTGACTGTTCTTCTATCATGAATAACACTGTCAATGAAAAGAACTTTTATCTGAGTGACAATGATGGGGATGACTTATGATCTGAGTGACTACAATAGGGAAGAGAATAAAAAATTATATGTAACTCTAATAAGACCTGCCTATGATGGTGATGACCATGAAGAGCATTGCTAAGACACTGGTATTGTTTTCATCAATTTCAGGGAATTAAACTTCTTATTAGGAATTCAGAAACACACATATACATAACACACACATATATACATAGACACATAATACTGCTTGCATTAGTATAATTGATTATGGCAAAATTAAAAGAGCTCTGTATTCAGAGTCAGAAAGTCTAGGTCCAGCTCACTTCTTGAGTGACACTGGACAGGTTTTAAGCCTTTCTGAGTCTCAATTTCCTTAGTGTAAAAAATCTGGATGAGAAAATCCTCAATGGTCTGTATAAATCTAAGATCATACATCACTCAGGTATGGTCATGTCACTCCTCTATTCAAGAGGACTTAGTAACTTCCTATTACCTCTAAAATCAAACAAAAACTCTGTCTAATGAATACAGTCCTCCATTATGTAGCTCTATTCTACCCTTTCAGGGAAGCTAGGTGGCACAGCAGAAAGAGCACTGAGATTGGAATCAGGCAGACTCATTTTATGAGTTCAAACACAGCCTCAGGCACTTAGTTGTGTGACCCTGAGCAAGTTACTTAACCCTTTTTGCCTCTGTTTCCTTGTCTATAAAATGAACTGGAGAAGAAAATGGCAAACCATTCCAGTATCTTTGCTAAGAAAATCTCAAAATGGAGCCATGAAGAGTCAAACATGACTGCAACCATAAAAAAGTCAATTACTCTTCCACACTTGAGACACATAACTTTCCTTCACATATTCTTTAGTCTGTTAACCTGGTCTATTTCTTTTGCCTCATAAGTGATATTCTATCTTCCAACTCTATAACTTTGCATATACCTTTTAGAAAGCTGGATTCACATCCAACAAAATCTCCTTGACTCTGTATTTTCCTTCAAAGCTTAGCTCAATGTCTATGTCTTGTATAAGGCATTTTCTAATCCCCTGAAGTACCTACACAAACTTCTTTGAAATTACTTTGCATTTTAAGTATATATATATATATATATATATATATATATATATATATATATATATATATGCATATATGTGCATATATATGTATGTGTAGGCTTAAATGTGTGTATATCATGCATTTATTTCTAGGTTTTCATTAATTAACTATAATTAAGTATTTACTAAATACAAAACATTGTGTTTAGCACTGATGATACAAATTAAAACTTGATAGTCAAAAAATTAAGATGCTCTCAAAAAGCTCACATTCAGACTACATGCTTTCTCCTAATGGTATATAAATTCCTTGAGGCCAGAAATTTCTATTTTTGCCATTATATCCCATCTGCCTATAATAGTTTCTATTATTTGATAAATGCTTATTTTTATTGACTGCTTCATCATTCAAAGTTTTAACACAATATTTCATGCCATATGCATTGGCAACAAGAAAAAAAGGAAGAAAAATAACATTTGGGGGGTAGATGTTATTTTGATGATGTGGTTGTTTTTTCCAACATCCATTTAAAATCTTCATGACAAATGCCCCCCTGAGAAATAGGTTTGTGCTGAGTTGTTTCCATCTGTTGTAAAAATCATTGTTGTTTAATAGTGATCAGGGAAAGTAAAACTGAGCTTTGAAATATGACTTCTGGATGAGAGTATTTGCAAATTTGAGTTTGGGATATTTCACCTTTTTGGGCTTCAAGGAAATAAAAAAAGAATTCATTTTGTATGTCTTTAAAAGAAGGTTTATTGCTAGCTATGACAGATACAACAAAAGGGAAATTTCCCTTGTATAAAACAAACAGGTAGACAAACAAGTCCTATAAACTATTACAAGAGTTTCAAACCCAGTTACTCTGAAAGCTGTGTTGAAATGTTATCCTCTTGGGCTCCATTCTGGTTTCAGATATGTTGCACTGAGTGTCCCAGACTAGCTTATAAAACCTACCTCACACGGAGCCAAATCTGAGCATGGTAACTAATTTTATAAGCTACCTAGTGATATGGACCCTTGAATTACCCAAGAATATAAATGAGTCTAAAAACTTGTGATGAATAAAATGTGAAACACACATTAGTCTTTTTGTTTTAGGTGATTATTTTTTTTAAAAGCACAGCAACTTTTGAAGGCCTTTCTTCAGTATCTGCATTCTTTGGACCATCTCCACTGGTTACACAGTGACAATGTTCAATCTGTCCAGAATTCGTAAAGGAAGTGTTCTAAGTTTTGCTGCATTTTGACGTCTTCTTCTTTCAACCCCCATCTTCAAATTCTGCTGAAGCAACATCCTCTAGCTTTCAATTACCACTGCAGTACTTTGGAATTGGATTGGTGATGATTTTGGACCTCCAAAAGACAATGCCATTCCATTTCCACTGAGCTGGCCCTAAAATGTCACATTAGCAATCATCAGCTTTAATTTTCTTTTAATTATAACAGGGATTTCGAGAGATAATGATCAATAAGGCAGAGCCAATTTACAAAATCTTTTATAGTCTTACTGAACAATGATAAACATTTACTTACGGAGTCTATTACAAGTAAAATTCCTCTCTTATAGTTACTTGGGGGCAACAAATAAAATCCTTACAAAACAAGAAATCTATTAAATTATAGCTGATTAGGTCTAGAGAGAACTACTAGAGTTCTAGTTACCAACCCTCCTTTCCATTTTACAGATGAAGGAAACAGATCTTTTCCCCAAGGTCCAAGGATCAGTGGAAGAAATCAGATTTTCAAATTTGAAGTATACTACAATCAGTCAGCAATATTTCAAAGCAAAGTTGAATGAAATGATCCCTAGGAAATGATGTTCTGGACATAGCACTTGACTTTGCATCAGAAAATCTCAAATATGTAAATGCATATCTTTGATGAATTTACTCAGTTTCTCTGCAGTCATTTTCCTTATCTGTTAAGATGGTTGGACCTCTTGTGTACCACCCTGCTCTAAAAATCATATCATCTTTTCCACTACACTATTCTCTTTTTTCCTTTCATTATTCTAGTTCAATTCAATTCAAATCAATTCATTTCAATTAAAAAAAAGTATTTTAAGGACTAACCAGCATGGATACCTTGCACCTGACCTGCACCATAGTGTAGGACTCCTTTACTTAGATCTCAGATTCCCACCATTGTTTAGGAACAATAATCAAACCCATGATAATAGAGATGGGGCAGTCTAGTATGCTACTCTCTACCCCCTCACAGACCCAAGTCTTCTTAAAACAAAGCTCTCTTTCCTGTTCACATCTCTACTGTAAATTATGTAGCCCTCTAAGCAGAACTGCTTGATCATAGAGGCTACCTTACCTTGGGGTATTTATATTGGGAGACACTAGTATAGTACTTGGACCATAATAAGCGTTTAAAAAACTCTGGTTTATTGACTGTAGCAACCTATGAGATATAGGCAAGTAAAGCTGGTGAAATGGGTTTTTAGTCAGAATAGCCTGATTTGAGTCTTAATCATGTGACCAAAGGCACAGAACCTCATTTCTCTGGTCCTTAGTGTTCTCACTGGTGAAACCTTTCCTCATGAAACACCAATCTAAAAAGGTACAGAACTCAACACTGTGTCACATATATAATATCAGTTTCACTATTGATTACACAGAGTAAGTTGTTAGCAATAAAAGACCTACACAAGGATAATTCACAGAACACTATTCAAAACTACTGGTAGGTCCTTTCTGCAAGCAAGATGAGATGCACTTTATTATATTTAAATATGCTTCAAAGGGGTACTTTTCTTGAAAAACGGCTAAGCCCATTGTATATGAAAGGACAGGAAATCATTAGTCCCAGTAATGGCTTCTCCCATCTGCCCAGGTCTACAAAACTTTGCTTTCCTGGATGAGCGAACCCCGCCTGCAATTGATCAATACCTGCCTTCCTTATACTTTGCCTCTAGGGGAGTAAAGACTGCTGATGGAGAGTTTTGCAGAAGCAACTGCTGTTGTAACTAGTGGAGTGGGGAAAATCACTTCTGGAGAGATAACAAAATAGATCATCATGAATTTGACTTCTTTAAGAGGAAGGCAGAAAATGAATCCTAAAGGAAAAAATAAAGCAGACCCAAAGGTTCAGCCATATTTATTGGTCAAATATGGAAGACTAGATTTTCTACCTTTTCTATCCCTTTGAAATGACTTTCTTTGTCAAGAATAGAAAAGTAAAATTTATTCTTACTATTAGACATATAATTGATATATGTGCCCTAATACTGATTCATTTTATTCCTCTCCTCATCCCACCTGTTTATGGTTGATTATTTGAGGACCTCTTGAAATAAATCACCATTAGCCATCTATTTATTATGTCAAAGGAGATTTTGTAATCATCAAATAAATTGTCCCAAGAGTTGAAGGAAAACAACAGCAGCAACAATAGGATGAAACAAATATTGGTTAAAGTTTAGTGATATCTGGTTCATTCAATTTGAACATAATGAAATTTCACCATCTCCATATTATCATTTTTGCAAAGTTTTCTATTCCCAAATTTCGTTATGGAAACACATATTTTATGAAGGTTAATACTTCCTTACTATGAGAAAGAATGTGTGTGTGTGCGTGTGTATGTGTGTGTGTATTATAGATCTAGTAGATGTAGCAAATTCTGTACTTTTCCCCTAATGGTGTAATTTACATGCTTACTTTGTTTTCAACTCTAGTGCATGCAGCATGTTTTCCAAAAGATTCCTTGACTATTTGCAGTTTAGGTAAATATTCACTTGGGATGTTCAATACAGGGGCTGGTTAGGGTTAGGGCCATGACTAGAACCACAGGTCACTGGCTTACGTTTTCTCAGAAACAGACTGAAAAAAATGGCCTTTTACTCAGTTACCCGACTAGGCAATACTCATATTGCTGATTCTTTTGCCTCTCATGTAATTTCAGGGAAATGTTTATTTATGGCTGAACTTGAAGCTAAAGGCTTCTTACTAATGGAAATTATAGAAAAGTATTTTGAAAAATCTTGAGCACAATACAAATTTTAAAGAATAGCTGCAGTTAAGAAAAAAAGTGGTAACCATCTGTCAAGCATGTAAACTTCACATTTGCAAGCAAAAATATAATTGTGTCCTGGCAATTATGTTATACTAGCTATACATAACTTTTCATTTCTACTATTGCTTAGGAAATAGCAAAATGAACTTGATTCTGAATGCAGTGCAAGTTTATCCTAAGTAAAGACCATGGGAAAGAAAGGGAAAAAAGACAGAAAAAGCAAAAAAAAAAATCTAACTGCTCATTTAAGGAAAAAGTTCCTTGAAAGACTCATTTCCCTCAGTGCTTTTAAAAAAAAATAGTAGTATGACATAAGCTTTAAGTAGATCATTGAGTTGTTTTTATTATGGTTACTGTTGTTTATTTTTATTTTTTTGCTATCTTGTTGTTAATGGAAAGAAAGGAAAATGTCTAGAGATTTTGGAAAATTGTAAGGGCAATAATGAATTAATTCAGCAGCATGACATGACAGCCAAATACAATAATTCTGCTTAGGTTGTAGAGGAAATGCATAGTGTTCAAAATAAGGAAGATGACAATTGTATCGTGTTCAGCCCTGAAGAGGAATGATCTAGAGTAGAGATTCTTGACTTTTTTTTGTATCATGGACCCCTATTTAGCAGTCTGGTGAAACCTATGGACCCATTCTCAAAATCATCTTTTTTTCTTTCAAATGAATAAATAAAATATTTAGAATTCAAAGGGAATTCAATTACATAAAATGCAGTTATCACTTTTTAAAGCTTACAGACCTAGGATTAAGAACCTTCTTCAGTTAAGAAGGAAAGCAACAAGTAAGAATTCATCCCTAGAAAATTGATCAATATGATGAGAAGGCTAAACCAGGTGATAGAAATTCAGGGTATGAGAACTAACGAGATTTAATTTGAAGGAGAGAAGACGTGTGGTAATAGGATCATGTGAAATGTCTTCACTGGAAGAACTACTGGACATTCCTCAGAAGGCAGAACTAAGGGAAATTTGTAGAAGTTGGAAAAAGGCATATTTTGGCTTGTTGTAAGACAAAACTTGCCAACACTTAGATCTGTCCAAAGGGGAAGGGGATGCATTCAAAATCAGTGGGTTTCTTTAACTGAAGTTCTTTCAGCAGAGGATGGATGACCAAGCATTTTATAAACATTTTTTAAGTACCTACTTTGGGCCAGGTGTATGTTAAAGGTATTATTGCATTCATATGGGGTTCAAATAGATGGTTCTTGGGGGCAGGTACAGTTCTATGACTATTTCTGAAGATTTAAGAAACTAATGAATTAGGACAAACTACCATGTTGGGTAATGTCCTTAAAAGTGAAGGACATTTTTTTTCTTTAGGTATTACATATCACATAGCAGGGCCATGCTTAAGTACCTTCAATCTCATAAGCCTCAAAAGCACTTCATAAACACAGATGGGATTCAGTAGAGATTCACAAGAGATAATTGAAAGAAGAAAATGGAGATGAGTGTTTCTGATATCCATTTTTACCTAAGTATACTCTTGATCTTACGTAGTTAGGAAATGAAGAGAGAAAAAAGGAAAGGATAAAAGCAAATAGTAGACATAGAAGAAAAAATAGAAGACTGAAAGAACTTTCTAATATTCTAATATTGCATTATATTTACTCTTAGGGAGATTTTCATGACTCATATCTCATTCTATAGCTTCTCCATCTCATTAGATGTATAAAAGACATCACACTATAGCCTTAGACTTGGGTGTAGTAAAGCTGTCTTCAGTACCAACTTGATCATGTACTAATAATGTTGCTTCTGCAGGTTACTTAAGCTCTCCCTGTGGTGTTTTCCTATTTGTAAAATACACATCCTTCTTAATTCAAGGTTTCTGTGAAAATGCAATGAGATAATACACTGTCAGATGCAACTGTATTTCTCTACCGCCAAAAAGAGGAGCTTCGGTTAATGCTCCCGGTTAGGAAGTAATAGCAAGAAGAACTGGGGAAGATTATTGATCACAGATGGTATCAACATTTTTTTTTGTTTCTTCTGTGTGTGTAAGTGTATATGTGTGTGTGTGTGTGTGTGTGTGTGTTGGTGGGTGGGTGGGTGTGGGTGGGTGTCTGGAGGGGGGGTCAATTGAATCACTCAAATTATCCCACTCCGTTTTAGTGACAAGATGCTATATCCTGATATTTTTGTCAGGTAAGAGCAATCAATCAATCAAAGCATGAACTAGCTATACGCAAGGTCTAGAATTATCTATTGAATCTATCAATCAAAGTTTAGACTAAGTGCAAAATGTCCATGATCAATTTTTAAGTCCTTGAAAGCCTTTGGATGAAAAAGAGTGACCTTGTTGGGGAACTATGCAAGTGTTGGAAGAGAAACGCAGAAACACAATAGGTTTTGTATAAAATGGATGAGTTGAGAATTGAGAGATTGAAATATCTAGCAGTTTTCAATGAGAACTTTCCAACTAAGCAACTAAAAAAAAATAAGTTGAACCTCCTCTTCAGCATCTGTCACGTGCTCCCTTCCTTGACCCAAGTAGAGGACACAATGAACTTCAGAGGACCTGAGGATTCAGTTTGTCATTAGCATCCTAGTTGTATCCTTGACTTTATCAAAAATGTCTTTTTTCTGAGGCCAAAATCAAGGCACACACACTGAGGAAAGGCAGCTTTAGGGCTCCATAAGGAGACCAGTAGAAATGCTACATCATGACTAAGAAAGACTTAGTGAGTACACCAGGAAGTGGAGAAACCACTTTCAGCAACCAAACACTATGAATTATTCTTTTACCTCAAGTGTTCACTAAGCCTCCAGCTACTTTTACCCAGCTGCAATGTATACTGGTGTGAGAGTGGGTTACAGACATTTAGGGGGATGGCTTGTATCAATTGCTGATAATATACTACCTTAACAAATATCCCTTACTAAAGGGTAATTAAGTCTCAATGACTAATTGATTACAGCTGACAGCCCTGAAAGGCAACATGATAGAAATTCATGAGTTACAAAAAATTAAGGTGTTAGAAAGATACCTCATAAACTCTCAGGAACATCCCTAAAGTCTTGAGGGATGGTTTGGCTATGAATTTCTGGAGATTCAGATGTCACAGGGTTTCTAAAGCTGCACCACACTTCATTTTCATTATGAGCCCTTCACTCACTTATTCCTATATACTTATAAAAGATTTGGGAGATGTTTCGTTTTTTAAGAATATCATCTGAAAAAAGGAGAATTTTTAAAATGATGATCCATATTGCCTTTTCCTCACCCATTGGGACCTCTAATTACAAGGCTATTTTGCATCTCAGCATTGACTTCTAAGAATATGGAGTTGGAAGGGACTTCCATAGCCATGTAGTGCAACCCACTTATCTGTATCCTTTGAGATAAGTTAACTTTCTTTTTCAGATATACATCTGAAATTTGTTTATTTAAAATTTATTTATTTATTTGTAGTTTTCAACATTCAATTCCACAAGATTTTGAGTTTCAAATTTTCTCCCCATCTCTCCCCTTCCTCACCACAAAACACCATGCATTCTGATTCCCCCTTACCCTAATCTGAACTCCTTTCTATGACATCCCTCCCATCCCTTATCACCATCTACTCTCTTTTCTGGTAGGGTAAGATAGATTTCTATATTTCTTATATTCCAGTTGCATGTAAAAACAATTCTCAACATTCCTTCCTAAAACTTTGAGTTTCAATTTCTCTCCCTTCCTCCCTCTCCACTCATCCTCAATGAAAAAGTAAGCAATTCAATATAGACCATATATAGACCATAGCTATGTAAAATCACTTCCATAATACTCATATTATGAAAGACTAACTATATTGCCCTCCATCCTATCCTGGACCCTATTTGTTCTATTCTTTCTTTTGACCTTGTCCCTCCACTAAAGTGTTTACTTCTAATTGTTCCTTCCATTTACCCTCCCTTCTATCATCCCAACTTCAACCCACTTAGCCCCTTCTTTCCTACTTTCCTGTAATGTAAGATAGATTTTCATACCAAACTGAATATGCATGCATGTTGTTCCCTCTTTAAGTCAAATGTGATAAGAGTAAGATTCTCTTTTTCCCTTTCACCTCCCTGCTTTTTCCCTCCATTGGAAAAGCTTTTTCTTGCCTCTTTTATGAGAGAAAATTTGCCCCATTCCATTTCTCCCTTTCTCCTCCCAATATATTCCTCTCTCACCCCTTAATTTTATTTTTTTGATATCATCCATTCCTATTCAACTCATCCTGTGCCCTCTATAGATATGTATGTAATCCCTCCAACTATCAAAATACTGAGAAAAGTTGAAGACTTACAAATATTATTTTCCATGTAGGAATGTAAACAGTTCAATGTAAGTAAGTCCCTTATGGTTTCTCTTTCCTATTTACCTTTTCATACATCTCTTGATCTTTGTGTTTGAAAGTAAAATGTTCTATTGAACTCTGGTCTTTTCATTAGGAATGCTTGAAAGTTCTCTATTTCATTGAATTACTATGTTTTTCCCTAAAGTATTATACTCAGTTTTGCTGGGTACATGATTCTTGGTTTTAATCCTAGTTCCTTTGCCTTCTGGAATATCATATGCCAAGCCCTTTGATCCCTTATTTAGAAGTTGCTAGACCTTGTGTTATCCTGATTGTATTTCCACAATGTTTCTTTCTGGCTGCTTGGAATACCTTTTCTTTGACCTAGGAACTCTGGAATTTGGCTCCAATATGCCTATGAGTTTTTCTTTTTGGAACACATTCAGAAGGTGATTGCTCAATTCTTTCAATATTTATTCTACTCTCTGGTCCTAGAATATCAGGGCAGTTTTGCTTGATAATTTCTTGAAATATGGTATCTAGGCTCTTTTTGATCATGGCTTTCAAGTAGTCCCATAATTTTTAGTTGTCTCTCCTGATGTATTTTCCAGGTCAGCTTTTTATTCAATGAGATATTTCACCTTGTCATCTATTTTTTCATTCTCTTGGTTTTTATTTGTAATTTCTTGGTTTTTCATAAAGTCATTAGCTTCCACCTGCTCCATTCTAATTTTTAAACATTTTCTTCATTGAGCTTTTGAACTTCCTTTTCCATTTGGCTAATTATGTTTTTTAAAACAGTCATTGACCTTTTGGACCTCTTTTTGCCATTTGAATTAGATCTCTGCTTCTAGACCACAAAGGGCTCTGTCCCACAGTTCTTGTGCCATGATCTTAAGGCTTTGTGTGTTCTGGCCTCTAGTTCTTTCAGCTAGAAGTGAAAATGATGCAGCTTACCTGGTCCTAAGCTGGCTGGTGTGAGAAAGTAGAGGTCAAATTTCCCCAGAGTTGTCCTGGCTAGCTGTGTTATGTATCAGGAAGGGATGGTCTGACTGCAGCAGATCTCCTCTGCCGAACTAGAGCATAGGCAAACTCAGAGTTTGGTGATCTTGTAGGTGCTAGTGCCTTCCCGATCCCCTGGGGTGCTGAGGCATGCCTGGGGTCCTGGTGTTTGCAGTTGTGGACTTCACCTCCTTGGGGCTCAGGATCTCCTCCTGCTTTCCTGAGGTGTGGCTGTCTGGGACAGCTCCATCCTGCACTGGTCCCATTCAGCCACAAGAGGGACCCTCCTTACCAATTTTCCTAGCCTCACATGTTAAGAGACTGCTTGCCCCTACTACTGAACCCACTATTCTCTCTTTTGCCATTTGAGTTAGTCCATTTTTAAAGGTGTTATTTTCTTCAGCATTTTTAGGTCTCTTTTAGCAAGCTGTTGACTCAGATTTCATGATTTTCTTGCATTGCTCTCATTTCTCTTCCCAATTTTTCTTCCACTTCTTTTAATTAATTTTCAAAATGCTTTTTGTGCTCTTCCATGTCCTGAAACAATTGCATATTTATTTTGAAGGCTTTGGATGCAGAAGCCTTGACTTTTATGTCTTCCTCTGATGTTATGCATTGTTCTTCCTCATTCAAAAGGATGAAAAACAATACCTGTTCACCAAGAAAGTAACCTTCTGTAGTCTTATTTTTTTCCCATTTTTGGGGCATTTTCCATACAGTTACAGTTACTTGACTTTTGAGTCCTTTGTCAAAAGTATAGTATAAAGGGACCTGTAAGTTCTTAGTTCCTCCAAGGTGGCACAATCAAGGCAGAGAAGTTTACTCCTCTTCTGGCCTGTGCTCTGGTCTGGGAGTAACCACAAGCTTTTCTGCCCAGGATCTGTGAGTAGAATTCCCTCTACAGGGGCTCCACCAGCCAGTGCTCCTTCTCACCCCAAGGTCACCACTCAGGGCTGAGATCTAGACCAATGGTTCAATTCTTCCAGGGTCTTTAGGCCAAGGGCTCCAAAACTGGATGCAGCCACCAACTGGGGCCTCCTAGGGCCAGGACTAGGGTAGGATCCTACTCTCTTCTCACTCAGGTGACAGTGTTTTCTCACTGATCTTTGAAGCTGTCTTTGGTGTTTGTGGGTTGAGTGATCTGTCAACCACAATTGCTGCCCGAGTTTCCACACTCTGAAGCCTGCTCAGGTCCTGTCCCTGACATGCTACTTGGCCGAGGCTGGGCTGTGCTCTGCTCCAAGTATGGTGTGATAGACCATTCCTGTCAGCTTTTCAGACTGTCTTGGCCTGGAAATCCCTTTCTTGCTGGGTTTTGTAGCTTCTGCTGCTCTAGAATTTATTTAGAATATTTTTTTACAGGTATTTTATGTGCTGTGAGGGAAGAGCTTCTACACATCCATCCTTCCACTCAGCAATCTTGACTCTGCCCTCATAAGTTAGCATTCTTCACAATCGTAAAATTCATATGTATGTATATGTACGCACATATGTATACATATGTATATGTGTATAAGTATGTATGTGTATGTATATGCATACATACATATATTGTGTGTATAATATTATTATATTATTGTGCATGTATATAGAAGCACAAGTATACACACAGATATACACACAAACATATATATGTGTATGTATGTGTATATATATATATATATATATATTTATATATACATGTGTGTGTGTGTGTGTATCCTAAGGGCTGCTATAGTGAAGATTCTGGTTACCTAAAATGGAAGGGGCATGTCCATCTCAGCATATCCTTAAGGAAGACTTGGCCTTGAGCGGTGCCACATAATGAATACTTTCACCCTGGTCTCTGTCATGTAAAGGAAAACAACTTCAGAGATTATGATGATATTGAAAACTATGTTAACTCATTTCCAGCTCTATGCTGGGGAAGGGGACCGCAAATCTGTAGTTCTTTGCATTATGTCCTGTTTGTCATGTACCCCTATCTGTGATATATGTACCCTTATCTGCAAATTCTCAAATTTTTATTACTTTGGTGAGAAACTGAGATGCCAGGGACAAGTCACTTTGGCTAAATTGAACCTATTCAAATTATCTTTAAAGTTCTCAATAAAAGCTGGGCTGACTTTGAAGATATTGCTTATCCTCAGTGATCAGCTCATCATGTGTTGGCACCTCCACTTACTTGCAATAAACTTTTAATTCTCTTTGTCCTGAGTTTTGCCTCGTTAATCAGGATGAAAAGTCCAAATGGAGAAATTTCCTTTCAACAACAGTTTGGGATTTTTGGATGACATGATCTGCCAAGTTCACATAAGCAATTGCCTCATTGTCACTGGTAATTTACCTTTAATAAAATTGAAACTGATCTCTGAATTTCCTCTCAAAATAATGTGTTGCCTATCTGAGGAGACTTTGATGAGAATGGAAGTAGGTATCCCATGACTAATCATTTTAGTTATTCCTACTATCTTAGAGTAAAATGTAGTCATGCCTCATTGTGGCATGATAAAGGAAGAATAGACAGGACTGAGTGACTGATTGTAAATGGGGGTTAAAATTGAGGGTTTGGGAAATCAGCCACTAAAAGGTTTTTCATTTGGGTTGTTTGTTTGTTCAAGAGTGGAGAGGGACATGATCACAATAGAAAAGGAACATGAATAAATTGACAGCAAAAGAAGAAAAGACTTAAACCTGCAATACAAGTTAGAGGACAAATTAAAGGCTTTGGTAGATGTGGAACAGAAAAGAAGCAATCAAGAAATGTTAGGGTCTTTACAAAGAGAATAGCAGTAAGAACTTGCTAAAGTTACAATCAGATTATAGCAATTAACGGAAGGAGAGGATCCTAAAATGACATCAAATTTTCAAATTTAAGTGATTAGGATAATGACAATGTCCTGGACCAAGAAAGGAAAAGGAGGTGGGGAGGTAGCTTGAGAAAGGAGATGACAATTCAGTTCAGAGCAAGAGTCATCAAAGCTGACATGTCCTAAAAACAGAGAGATATCTGAGACTTGAGTAGAGTACCTCACCTAAGTCAACTATATTATATTTTTTTGCCAAATAAAAATGATCTTGAATTAGATGAAGCACAATTAATGACTGAACATGCAAGGTACACTCATGTCTTTCTCCATTGGTCTTCTTAATCTTTAACTAAGGCTGCTTTTTACTTCTTGTCATTTCACCCCTTTTCTTCTTTGAAACCATTTGCAAAAGAGAGAACACAAGTTGATGTAACCAAAAATCTAATAAACATTTGTTAAGCATCTATTATCGGTGAGGCACTGTTGTACCCTTTGGTAATTAAAAAAAAAACAAAACCTTTAAAAGAACGGCAATCAGTCCCTGTCCTTAAGGAGCATGTATTCTATAAAGGAATACAGTATATAGTATATATTTAGTATATAGTCATATGTAGTTAAATATACACATATATGTAGTTAAATATAAGAGAAAAATAATATGCTGTCACTTGTTTGGGGATTTAGGATTTCAATACGATCTCCCTCTCTCTCTCCCTCTTTGTCTGTCTCTGACTGCATCTCTATGTATTTGTCTGTTTCTCTCCCTGTGTGTCTCTCTCCCTTTATTATAATGGTACATAACAAGAACCCTGAATGCAGAGAATATTTCAAATTTGTCTTTGTATGGTTATGTTTCACGTGGTTTATTTTTGTATAGATAAATGTTGATTGATTAAGAGAAGACTGGACAGTATAACAACTTAATTCACAGAGCCAGTCAGTATAGTAGAATGTCCAAAACCTTGATGTTTAAGAGGCCTGCTTCTGTCTCCGACAGAGATTGCCTCGGTCAACTTTGGCAAGTGCCCTCTCCCATCTGGGTCTCAGGGTCATCATCTGTAAATGGTAAGCTGCAACCTAAGGATCTCAGCTCTCACATACAAAGCATTTCTTGAATAGGTTCATATTTGAAGCCAAGGCTCTCCAGGGTAAAGCGTAATACATGCAAAATAGCTTGCCTAACTGTACTCTAGAGGCTGGATCTCCTCTATTAAGGGGCTGCTCTGGAAGGTCAGTCACTGCAGGAAGAATCTGGGCTAAACTCTGAGTAATGATATAAGCAAAGTCTTCAAAGTGCCAGAGAAAGTGGAATGAAAAAGATCTCAAACCCACAGAGATTAAAGTAAGTTTGAGTAATTAAGCCTAAAGGAAACTGGCTGTGTGCCCTCTTGGGCTTGCATTATTCAGAGGCAAAAAGAAGATGGCTTGACAATACAAATAATATCATTGGATAAAAGGAATTTAGGCTTTTTCAGAGATCATATTTAAGCCTTTTTAACTATTTAGATAATCTCTAAATCAGGGGTTATTAACATCATCTTGTGTGTGTGTGTGTGTGTGTGTGTGTGAGTGTGTGTGTGTGAGAGAGACAGAGAGAGAGAGAGAGAGAGAAAGAGAGAGAGAGAGAGAGATTCCTTTAGCAATATCATGGAGTTTATAAACCCTGTGAGAAGCATGCTCATTCTAGAAAGAAAAATACTCATTGTTGAAACCAGGAAAGCTCATTTTATTTTATTTTACATTTCTTGTGAATGGAAAACTCCTTAAAGGAGCACACTTGCTCAGACAAAAGCAAGGTTACTTATGCCCTGTTACCAATATGAATTTCCCCTTTCATTCCCCATTGGATAGATGCCATTTCTTGAAACACCTATTTCATGTTCTCCTCTTTGATATGTCCCCCCTCACTTGTCATGAATCACAGTGCATATAAATTAGTTTGCACTACCCTGGGAATGTGTTGGATAATAATAAACAGTTCATTAAGCATGTGTACAAGCTTCTGACCTTTTACTTGATCAGAAACCTGGTTCTTCTAGGTCATGTCTCCAATTAGAACCAGTCACTTCTGACTTATGTCTTATTATCACTCCTGCAAAGCTTGGAGTAGGATTGATCCTGTGGAAACATAATTCCTTCCTTTGTTTCTAATAACGCTTTCTCAGGAAATTTTTGTTTCCAATCCATATATGTATATATATATATATATATATATGTATATGTATGTACATGCATATATATGCACATATATATGAATTATAAACATATATACACATGCATATATACATGTATACATATATATACAGGTATACATATATATAAATATATGTACACATGTATTTTAGGGTATTTCAATCTGTATTTAGTGTTGTTCATAGTTCTTAATTGAACAGTATCACTGTTGTTGTGTACAAAGTTTTCCTGGTTCTGTTCACTTCAATATGCATCAGTTCATGTAAGTCTTTCCATGTTTTTCTGAAATCACCCTGCATGTCATTTCTTACAACACAATACTATTCCATTATAATCATATACCAAAGCTTGCTTAGCCATTCTCCAATTCTAAGCCGCTATAAAAAAGAGCTGTTATAAATATTTTTGTACAAATAGCTCTTTTTCCCTGTTTTTGGATACAGATCTAGGAGTGGTATTGCTACATAAATGAATATGCACAGTTTTATAGCCCTTTGGGCATAGTTCCAAATTGCTCTCCAGAATGGTTAGATTGGTTCACAACTCCACCAACAGTGCATTAGTACCCCAATTTTTCCACATCCCCTCCAACATCCAACATTTTCCTATTTTTATCACGAGTCACTCTATCAGTAGTGTTCTCGTTCTTAAATTTATTTATTTTCAATTTTCAACATTTACATCCACATAATTTTGACTTTTAAATTTTCTCACCATATCCCCCTTTCAACTATTTCAGGAGAGCATGTATTTTGATTGCCCTGTCCTGCAAACTGCCCTCCCTTCTGTCACACCTTCCCCATGTCCCCTTCCCTTCTATTTTCCTGTATGGCAAGAGAGATTTCTATATCCCATTGCCTATATATCTTATTTCCTAGTTGTATGTAAAAATAATTTTTAACATTCATTTTGAAATCTTTGAGTTCCACATTCTCTCTCTTATGCCTCCCCATCCACCCTCATTGAGAAGACAAGTAATTATATAGGTTATACATTTATAGTCATGCAAAACACTTCCAGAACACTCATGTTGTGAAAAACTAACTATACTTCCCTTTCTCCTATCATGTCCTCCATTTATTCTATTTCCTCATTTGACCTGTCACTCTATCAAAGGGTTTTCATCCAATTACTCCTTCCCCCAATCTGTCATCCCTTCTATTATCTCCCCTCTTCTTCCCTTGCTCCATGCTTTCCTGTAGGATAAGATAAACTTCTGTACCCAATTGAATGTGTATGTTATTCCCTCCTGAAGCCAAATCCAATGAAAGGAAGGCTCACTTACTCCCTCTCACCTTCCCCTTCTTCCCTCCATTGTAAAAACTCTTTCTTGCCTCTTTTATGGCAAATGATTTACTACATTCTACCTGACCCTTTCTCTTTCTCCTACTACATTCTTCTCAACACTTAATTTTCTTTTTCAAATATCATTCTTTCTTACTCACCCTGACCTCCCTCCCTCCTTCCTCTCATTTCTCTCCCTCCTCCATCTCCTCTCTCTCTCTCCCTCTCCATACACATGCATGTACACATACATGAACATATGCATATAAATATACATATGTATCCATACAAATATACACACATATTCCCTCCAACCATTCTAATACTGAGAAAAGTCTCATGAGTTACAAATATAGCTTTTCCCTGTAGGAATGTATATAATTCAACTTTAATAAGTCCCTTATAGTTTTTCTTTCCTGTTTACCTTTTCATACTTCTCTTGACATATTTGAAAGTCAAATTTTCTATTCAGCTGTGGTCATTGAAACAAGAATGATTGGATGTATATTTCTTTGAAGATCCATATGTTCCTTTGAAGTATGATACTCAGTTTTGCTGGGTAGGTGATTCTTGGTTTTAATCCTACCTTCTTTAACCTCTGGAATATCATATTACAAGTGCTCAGATCCCTTGGTGTAGAAGCTGCTAAATCTTGTGTTATCCTGATTGTCTTTCCATAACACTTGAATTACTTCTTTCTGGTTGTTTCTAATATTTTCTCTTTGATCTGAGAACTCTAAAATTTGGGTACAAAATTCCTAGGAATTTTTCTGTTGGGATCTCTTTCAGGTGTTGCTTGGTGGATTCTTTCCATTTATATTTTACTCTCTGGTTCTAGAATATCAGGGCAGTTTTCCTTGAAGATTTCTTGAAAGATGGTGTCAAGGCTTTTTTTTGATCATGGCTTTCAAGTAGTCCAATAGGTTTTAAATTATCTCTCTGGGACCCATTTTATAGGTAAGTTATTCTTCCAATGAGATACTTCACATTGTCTTCCATTTTTTTTCATTCTTTTGGTTTTGTTTTACTATTTCTTATAAAGTCATTTGCTTCATTCTAATTTTAAAGGAATTATTTTCTTCAGTGAGCTTTTGGACCTCTTTTTCCATGTGGTCCATTCTGCTTTTTAAGACATTCTCACTATTGATGTTTTTAACATTTTTTTTGCAATTTTGGTTATTCTAATTTTAAAGATGTGTTTCATTTTTGGGCTGGGGTTTTCTTTATCAAGCTTTTGACTCATTCATGATTCTCTTCAACATTTTAATTTCTCTTCCCAATTTTTCCTCTACTTCTGTTACTTGATTTTCAAAATCATTTTTGAGTCTTCTGTGGCCTGAGACCAATCCATATTTTTCTTTGAGGCTTTGAATTCAGGAGCTTTGACCTTATGTCTTCTTCTGATTGTGTATTTTGGTCTTCCTTGTCACCAATGACATATGCAAATACCTCTTCACTGAGATAGTAAGAATCTAAAATCTATTTCAACCATTTGCTCATTTCCTCCAATCAATTACTTGACTTTTGATCTCTCTATTAAGTCAAGACCTCCATAGGTAGCTGCCCAGCCAATTACTTGAGTTTTGAGCTCTTTGTTAAATGAGGGGCTCCAGATGCCACCTCTCCTTCAGCAGTGACTGCTGCCACCCTGGGGTTGGGAATGGTTCATGTTCCTCCCTCAGCCAGGTGAAAGACCCTTCAAAACTTACTGGTGCTTCTGAGTTGAGAAGTCTGGAAATTGCAATTGCCAGTGATTCAATCCATTAAGACATGCTCCAGCTCCATCCATGCTGGCACTACCCACAACAAACTGTGCTCTGCTCCCAGCCCTGTGCAACAGACCCTTCCAGTCAATATTCTGGAGAGTCTTGGGCTAGAAATTTGCTTCAGTCTGTCACTTTGTAGCTTCTGCTGCTCTAGAACTTGTTTAGAGTTATTTATACAGGTTTTTTGGGGGTTTGGTGGGGAGAGTTCTAGCAGGTCCCTGCTTCTACTCCATCTTCATTCCACCCTTGACTCAAATTTATAATAAAAGAAAAATTACATTTTCATTAGAGATTAGTGAAAATAAATACATAATATTTTCCTCATCCAAGTTGACTGTCACCCTGGAATCTCTTCATGAACTCCAAGTCAAGAGTTTTAAAAATATAAATTGCAGAGCCAGTGCCAATATGTGCAGCTAAGACAATAAGCAGGAACCATGTTAAGTCCTGGGATTATAAAAACAAACCATATTTAAAGAAAAACAGACTGTCTCTGCTCTCAATCAACTTATATTCATCCTAACAAAGAAAGTAACAAAGAATAGCAATCTGGAAAGGGGAAGCAAGAATATACAAACATAGACATAGTGGTAAATTCCAGAGTTGGGGTGAGTGGAGTGAGGCACCAAAGAGTAAAGAAATGAATAGGGATTTCATGAAGAATTCAGCAAAGAGAGGACTGTTTTGGAGGGGCCCAGGGATATTCTAGAATGAAAGACAGCTGATACATGCTGTTTAAATCCAGACAGTTAGGAGGGGAGCCTGGAAAGGAGTAGTGAGTTTTAACAATGAGAGTTTCCTTTATTAATGAAATCACAGATGTGATAAAAATAAAATAAAACAAAAATAAAAAAAATTAGAAAATACTACTTATTCAAGTAGATATTATCTTCAAGTTATAATTTCATCAGTGAGTACTATCTCCACTATTACAGATAATGATTTTCCTGAGTTATGAAGGTTATCCTCAAGAGCAGCTGAAGTTGAAAAATGCATTACCCTGTAGCCAGCACTATGATGAGCCTTTCCAAATTTAGCCCAGTTGTTTCTAAGATGCCAAATACATCATTCATCAGTGGGCTTTTACCTGGAGCCTTTATCTTGCAGCCTTCACCCTCTTTAGGGTTTACTCCACTGATGATACCTTTTAGAAGCCAAGGTCAATTCCATGCCATGAAATCATTTTGGAGGAAACAAATGATGACCTCCAAGCAACAGCTAAAAGCCTGTAAATCTAAGAGGGCACCTCTACCAAAAAGTATGTGTTTTCATTTTCTTAAGGATATTGATTGTAGTACAAAATCCTCTCAACTGGACAGCAACGAGGCAGGCAGAGTGAGTGGAATGATTCTATTGAATATTTCAAAGTACAATTAGGGAAGTGTCCTAGGCAAGACGCAAGAAGTGATGCTGGCTTTTATTAAATGTCACCATCCTCTTGACTCCTCAAGTCATGACTCCTCAGTTCTCTCCCAGGCCATCTCCCCTGCACTAGCCACTCTTGTCTCTTTTACCCATCTTGACAGCTTGGTGAGTTAATTGAATTCTACACTGTCCTTTTCTTTTGAGTTCCTAGACTCCTTACCATTTCACTGAGGGTGTCCTCCAAAGTCTCAGCCATGTTTGATTCCCACCACTGACTGTCTTCTCTCCTACATACATGTTGTTGATGGAAGCTGGAAAAAAATTGTGCAAATATTCACTATAAATCTCCAGTTGTGCCTTCACTGTGCCAAGGAAATCCTACAATACTTCCTTCATCAATTCACTGTGCCACTCTTCACAGTGTCTCTTCTAAAACTTTTCCATCATCCTTCAAAAATTCCAAGGATTCTCTTCCCTCTACCCTGTCACCTGAGAACATTGCATAGGATTTTATGGAATAAAAGCTGAGGCAACTCACCAGATGTTCCCTCTCATTTTCTCCCCTATTCATTATCTCATATCACTCATGTACTTTCTACCACTTTTTCACCACTTCACATGAAAAAATGACCTAACTCCTTACCAAAACTCATCTTTCTATCCCCTCAAACAATCCCATTCCATGTCATTTCCACTGTCATGTCCACTCTATCACTTACTTTTAATCTCTCCTTCTCTAGTGGTTCTTCTCTTAAGGCCTGCAGACATGCTCATGTCTCTCATCCATCCTCATATGACTCTTCCATTCCCTCTATCTCCCATATATATCCTGCCTTTTGTGGATAATCAAGAAAAGGACATTTACACCAGGTGCTTGCAATTTATCTTCTCTCACTTTCTTCATGATCCCTTACAATTTGGCTTGCAACTTCATTCTACCAAAACTGTCCCCTGTAAAGTTACAAAAAGATCTTTTTATTACAAAATCCAGTGGTTTTTTTTTCCCTCAATTTTCATTCTCCTTGACCTCTATTCATCCTTTGACACTGTTGGTGACCCTCTGCTCCTTGATACCCCCTTCTCTTTAGGTTTTTTGGGACACCATTCTTTCCTGGATCTCCTCCTACCTATATGAACACTCATCAGTCTACTTTACTTGACTTTCATTAGATCCTGTCCTCTAATATCTCTCAGGATTCTGTCCTGAGTCTTTTTTTTTCCCTCTAGATTACTTCACTTCCTAATCTCATCAGTTTCCATTAATTTAATCATCTATATACTCTTAATTCTCAAATCTATCTATCCTGACTTTATCTCTGTGTTGACCTCCAGTTTTGCATCTTACACTTCCTTTTAGACATTTCAAACTGGAAGGTCAATAAACACCTTAAACTCCATATGTCTAAAGCCCAACTGATTCTTTTTCCCACTAAACCTTCCCTATCTCCTACCTTACCTATTATACTACAGAACAATACAATCTAGGGGTCAGCTTCAAATCCTATCTCACACACATTCCTGATCCAATCCATTTTAATGCCTGTGTATTTCACTTTTGCAGCATCTCTCCTTTGATATTCACCACTCTAGTATAGGCCCTTGTCACTTCACATTTAAATTACCACAATAGTCTGCTAGTAAGACTACTGTCTCAAGTGTCTACCCACCCTAATCCATTCTCTGTTCAACCATCCAAGTGATTTTTCTAAAGCACAGTTCTTCTGATCATGTCATTCCCTACTCAAACTCTAGTGACTTCTTATTGATTCCATGATCAAATACAAAATCCTCCAATTGATGATCAAAATTTCCTTCATGAAGTACTTTTTAAAAATTTTATCTATTTAGTTATTTAGACTCAGTTACTGTAGCCCCTCTACTAACAAATATCCACTAAAGTATTATTGTTAACTGACTCCATAGGGGAGCTAGTTGCCAAGACAGATCATTATACTAGGTCATGTAACTCTTGTCATTATTTATTTTCATCAAATTAACTTTCCATTTACAAGTATTTTAACTTGTTCTAGGTCATCTATGGCACTTAATTCCTTAACCAACCAAATCAGTTTACCATTCTCCTTCAGTGGCTTTTCAGATCAATCTCCTTCCCATTACAATTCAAATGAACATGTATATTAACCTGCTACTATGGGTATGGCTCTGTAAACATAGTCAATGGATGAAGATATAAAGATAAAATCTAATAGATGTTATCCTCATGGATCTTATATTTGATAGTGGAAAACAATGTGCACACCTAACAAATTGGAAAAAATGGCAAAAGACGGAAATATGTGTACATATACTTGTTCAAAGATACTATGTGAAATCAGATCACTATTTCTCATACAATCCTTTATTCAGCTTCCTAGTATATTAAAAAGCTTATATTTACTTATGGTTATTAAGTTCAAGTATATAACATTTAATTTGGAAAGGGAAAGACAAGAGATAGAGAGAAAGAGACAGAGAGACAGAGACTGAGACACAGAGAAGTGTTGGGATGGGGGGTAGTGTTTTACCCAGGTGATGAAGAAAGGTTTTTAATAGTGGAGTAGTTTTTTATTTATTCTTAAGACAGTATGGAATCCCTAATGCATTTTCCTCTGCCTAAGCCAGAAAAATTCGAAACCATTTTCATAAAATAAAATAAATTCTAGAGCAAATAGGTATATGTGATGTTCAAGTAAAAATGTCCTATATGAAATATGGCATAGATGTAACGTTTTCTATCCAAAGAATCATCTAAGGCCATGAACTACAAATGTTTCCTGAGGGATAAAAGCACATGAAAAGAAGAAACAAAGGCTAATGAGCTGCGTGTTAGGAGACACAGAGAGGTGGGAGTCAGGAAAATGGAGAGGTAACAATCGAGATTAAGAGTTAGCAGTCAGTCAGAATAGAATCAGAACATAATTCTATGCAAGAGAAAGACAAAAGGAAATTTCAGAAGGTCAGAAATGTGTGGGGAAGGGGAAAGAGGCGAAGGGGGTAAGAGAAGTGAAAAGCAATAGTGCGTTTGGCTAGGAGAAAGTTGTGACTACAATTTCAGGGCAGTGTTGGGGTTGCTAGAAAGCAGACAGTCAAAGAAAGAACTCATAGGAAATGGAGTCATTGAGCATAATCTTTTCAAGGATATTATGAAGGAGGAGATGAGGAAAAGAAATAGAATGTAAAAGGTACAAAACTTTAATGTTTAAGATGAAAAAAGAAAAGACACTTAAAAGAGGTGGTTGTTAATAGAATTCAGATTATTCCCTACAATGACTTGCATATTGAACAATATCAAGAAAAAGAGCATTAACTGAGAAATCATGTGGGCTGGTCATCTATTAAGAATGGGAAACAATAGTTGGACAGTACAAGTTGTACAATTGTGCCCCTGGGATGCACATAAATGGGCTTAGTGGAAGGCCTCCAACATTTGAGGTAAACTCTGAAAGATAAAAAAAAAGGAAGTCAAATCACAAACACAAATCAGAGGATAAAAGGCTATGGAAAAGTTTAAATCTGTGTTGGAGGAGAAAGTGTCCACAATGATGAGAAGAAGATTGAAAAAAAATCTAAGTAGGGAAGGGCAGGGAAACCTTGTGTGTCCTTGAGGGAAGACAGGAAGGCGCCAGAAGCCAAGAAGGCATCAAATATGCTGGAGAAAAAGACAACACAGGTGGGAACAAATCCTCTCAGCAGATAAGGGACACGATGCTGAATTAGAGTGCAGTTGGATTTAGACAGAAGGAATGGATCCTCTTTGGGTTTTGTTTTGTTTCACTTTTACATAAGGATGTGAAGATAGATGGAAAAACAGGAATATACTGAGGTAAAAAAATGGTATCAAGGAAGTTTAAGTCAAGATTGCTTGAGATTGGTGAAATGAAAAGTAATAATCACTTAGAAGCCACTATGCCAGATTCAGGGCTTAGAAGAACATTTATCTGTTAATATGAAATAAAAAAAAAATGTGTATGATGTAAAATGTAAACTCATTAATGGCAGTTTCTCTCTGTCTATCTGTGGAAATTGACAAACACTAAAAATCAGGGCTTTATCTGTTCTTGTTGACTATCTAAACTTAGAAAGTAACACTGAAAATGTTAATAACAAAAGAATTACTTAAATTACGTCCTGATTACATCTGTCTTTTTCTTCTGGAGAGCTGATTGTTAAACATTTACTAGGCTATTCCTCTTTCTTGTGAAGGAAAAAGGGAGAGTGAGAGACAAGGTCTATAGGATTTTGTGTAGGTCTAAAGGGAGTTGGTGTGTGGCCAATGAAAGGAATGCTGAAGAGTATCAGGGAATAAAATTGGAGGTAGCCAAAGTTATTCCATTAAAGGAATTTTTTCCAGCAAGACAAGGTGGTCTGGGTACAGAAGTGGAGAAAGCTGATAGAAAGCAGAGGTAATTTAGTGTTGGAGATCAGTGGTCCATATTTACTGGAAGATCAGAGACCAACAATAGACAGGCTATGAGAAAGTGCAGCATCTACACAGCCCTCTCTGCTGTGTATGACGATGAAAGCATTTCATCTTGTGCAGTAAAGGGATAATGACTGAAATGAAATAGAAGCATTGATAGAAGGATAGAAGAGTAGAGAGGGAAAATAGATGGCTAATAAATAAATATGAGAGAGAAGTAGGGATAAGGAAAGGGTTGTGATTGTGAAGAGGGAATCCTAATTGTGAAAAGGGGATTTGTGGCTATGGATCTTAAAGTATGAACAGTGCCCTGAGACAGTGAAATGCAGGATATGACAAAGTTGACTTGAGTGCGATGAGGAATGTCAGTGGAGGTAAGGAGGTCAAAGCTATTCTGATGAGTATGGACAGCACTATGCAGAAGTAAATAAATGGTATTAAAAAAAAATTTGGTTACATAGATTCTGACCATATTACTTTCCTGTTCGAGAAGTTTCAGGGATTCCTCTTGTCTCCCAGGCAAGATAAAAACTCTTTTCTTTGGCCTTTTAAATTCTTAACAATCTGGATCCTGTTCATTTTTCAAGGATGATTGCATATTACACTCTGTCATGCTTCAGTTAAATGAGCCTATTTGATCTAGGCAACATTCCATCTACTATCTCCATGCCTCTTGGAAAAAAGTCCCAGCTAATTCAACACACACACATATACACTTATGTATATGCATGTATGTTTATATGGAAGGATATATTAACAATCATATATAGATATAGATATCTATATACATACATATACTGTATTTATGTATCTGTTAATATGGAGTAAAATAAATCTGTGTGATATAAAATGTAAACTCATTAATGGCAGGTTCTCTCTGCCTATCTGTGTCTCTGACTCTACCCGTCTCTCTGTCTGTATCTCTTTGTCTCACTATCTCTGTCTATTTCTGTCTGTCTAACTATGTCTCTGTCTGTCTCCCCTAGCTCAGCACCTGGCATAGAGCAGGTACTTAATAGATGTATATTGATGGATAAAAACAAATGCCACTCATTAAGATTCAAAGCTTTAAAAGATTAATTTTGCTTATCGAGACAGGACAACAGCAATTTCCTAATGAGGAAATGGAAAGGAAAAGCTCATCCTGAACCATCTAAAAAAGACTCATAATAGTTTTCTATACACATGGAGCAAAAGGTGAGATAGAATTTAGGAAACAGAATTCAAAAAAGTTCAGTTAAGGAGAAAATCATTTTAGCATTAATGGTGAGAATTTCAATAAAGGAGCCTGTTTGCATTCATCAAAAATTACTTCAATCTCCAACATTTTTTCATTCATTCTGTAAGATGCTCCCTCATGTTAACTGAAACAAATCATTTGATTGAGTCATTGCTAAATGGTAGGAGACATAGAACGTTCTAACCTTTTTCTGCCATATTTGGCAGGATCAAATGAGATAAGATATGTGAAGTGTTCTGCCAACCTTACAGCATTATTTACATGCTATTAATAACAGTGATGATGATATTGATGACAATAGTGATACTGATTTATGATGATGATGATGATGTTTGCAACCAGTTAGTGTCAGTAAAACATTATAGCTGGTGTTTTACATTCCATCCTCACAAATGCAGAGTATATTAATAATAAGAATGAGACAACAAAGAAGAAGGAGGAGGACAAAATGAAGCATTTATATGACACTTTCAGTATTTGCTAAATTCTTTACGTATATTATTTCATTTGACTCTCACAAACCCTCTTGGAGGTAAGTGTTATTGTTTCCATCATTTTATAAATGAAACTGAGGCTGAGGAATGTTCACTGATTTGTCAGGGTGACATAGTTAGGAAAGGGCTGAGACTGGATTCAAACTCATTTCTTCCTTTTAAGTTCATGGCTTTATCCATTTTGCCACCTATAATAACTCTGACAACGGACATTACAAAGGAAGAGTTTGCAGCGTAGGTGAAAATGGGTAGCACCTGCAACGAAAATGGGAACCAAACAAGGCAGTGCTATATAAATGGTAGTAGGTAGCAGACCTGAGTTCCTCTCACTAGTACTCCCAAAATTAAGGTATTTGCTAAAGGGACTGCTTTTATGAATAAGTAAGAGATTTATGCTTAGCAGCAATGAAGTGCAAATAAACAATTACTGTGCTAAAATTCTTAAAATACAGTTTGTTTGCTTAAGTAAGTTAAATATGCCTCCTGAAAATGTGTTTGTACTAAGTATTAATTGGCTTGTCAACCCTTTCTTCATGGATAGTGAAGAGATAAACTTCAGTCCAGCTTCAATGGGATGATAATAACTACAAATCAATCCAGTCTAAATGAAAGGTCTGGCTATATGTGGATCCTTTCTCAATCAATAAAGAACTGGGATTTGCCTCCAGCCCTATAGCACACTGGCACCATTGCCATCTACAGGTGTAAGAAAAGACCAAAACTGGATAATTATAAAAACTGCTAAGACATTATTCTTTTTAGCTGCTATAGAAAAATCTGTTACCATCTGTATGCACTGAATATAAACATCTAAAATGGCTGTCAAAAAATAATGATAATGACAATAACAAAATATTTTATAGTCCTTGAGGTCAGCAACATATTTAATGCATACATCCATATTATGCATATAGATGTGCATATGATATATATATATACATATATATATACATATGATATATAGATAGAGATTTTAAGCATTTACAAGCTATGCATGGAACTAAATTTTAAAATTTACAGTGTCAAAAGTCTCTATATTGTCTTAATTCCCTATAACAAAATAACAAAGTAGTATTATCACTGTCTACCACTATCACTATCCTTGTCATAGCATTAGTTCAGAAGATGTTAGGACACACACTGTTTTAGTTCACATAATACTCTGTTCTAGACCTCTCCTTCTAATGCACTTGTATTTTTCTGTAATGTAACCGTCTATATCTATGTTTTATAGCTAGTCAACAGCATGCCAAAATCCATTTATTAAATGCTTACTAAAGGCCAGGTATTATGATAAGCATTGAGGAGACAAAGAAATGCACGAACAAAGTTCTTGTCTTTAAGAAGCTTATATTTCTTGGAGGAGGCAACATGAAAAATCAATTGTTCCTGCAAACTACATACTAGGTCAATGGAAAGTAATCCCAGAATACTACGGCCTAATGCAAAAGGCCAAATTTGAGTTGTTTTGAAGGAATCCAGGACAGCTAGGAAGGATGGTTTAGGATGGAGAATGTTTAAAACATGGGGTACAGCCCGAGAAAAAGCAGAGAGCTGGGAGATGAAGTGTAGTATGTAAGAAACGATAAAGAGGCCAGTGTGGCTGGATCAAAGAACATGCTACAGGGAGTAAAGTGCAAGCAGAGATAAAAAAAAAAAAAGTAACAAGGAACAACATTGGGAAGGGCTTTAAAGACTAAACAAAGGAGTTTAGAGTTGGTTCCACAGGTAATGGGAAGCCACTCAAATTTATTGAATAGAAGACTGACATGGACACCAGTACTTTCAGAAATTGATTATGGGTCTGAGTTGATTTGCAGTAACTACTCCGGCATATACAGGAGGGCCTGCTGCACAGGTTCTTAGGTCTGCTGTGGTCATTTGTTTCTCATGTTTCAAAATGTTTTCCTCACAACTTACCTTAGTAAATATGCAGTCTAAATATTAATTTTCTCATGTAAAAATGGGTATGCAAGAGGCTTTGAGAGTTTAAATGACTTGTCTAAGGACACACAACTATTGACTATCTTAAACAAGGTTCTTACTCAGGCTTTATGACTCAAAGGTATCCTAACCTACTAAAAGCCTGGCTTATATAAGCTTTGTTCCTCACTCCTGTGCTTAACACAATGCTCTGTAGATAGTGCTTAAGAAATGGTAACTGTTGCTCCTCTTCCCTTGAGCTATCCTAGGTAATCATTTAAGATAGTGAGGTATTCTCTTGATCCAGAGAACCCCACAAAATCATGCAAACCTCTGGGTCCACTTCAAGAACACCTGTGAAACAGCCCAAGCTATCAAGGGCATATATTTCTGGGTTTTTTTGTTTGTTTGTTTGTTTTCCTTAAATATTTATTTATTTATTTATTTAACTTTTTACATTCATTTTCACAAAATTTTGGGTTCCAAATTTTCTCCCCCTTTTTCCCCTCCCCCCACCCCAATACACCAAGCAATCTAATTTTCCCTATCTCCAATCTACCCTCTCTTCTGTCATCCCTCCCTTCTCTTGTCTCCATCTTCTCTTCTCTCCTGTAGGGCCAGATGACTTTCTATTCCTCATTAACTGTATATCTTCTTTCCTAGTAGCAACAACAATACTAAACAGTTGTTCCTAAAACTTTGAGTTCCAAATTCTCCCCATCCCTCCCTCCCCACCCATTCCCTTTGGGAAGGCAGGCAATTCAATATAGGCCATATCTGTGTAGTTTTGCAAATGATTTCCCTGATAGTCGTGTTGTGTAAGACTAACTGAATTACCCTCCATCCTATCCTGCCCCTCATTGTTTCTCTTCTGTCTTTTGATCCTGTCCCTCCCCGAGTGTTGACTTCAAATTGCTCCCTCCTCCTTTTGCCGTCCCTTCCATCATCCCCCCCCTTGCAATATCTCCTTCTCCCCCACTTTCCTATACTGTAAGATAGGTTTTCATAGCAAAATGTGAGTGTGCATTTTATTCCTTCCTTTAGTCAAAAGTGATGAGGGTAAACTTCTTGTTTTGTTTTTTTTTTCTCAGCTCTCCTCTTTTTCCCTCCACTAAAAAGTCTCCTACTTGCCTCTTAAATGACATATAATTACCCCATTCCATTTCACCCTCTTTCCTCCCACTACATTTCTCTCTCACCATTTACCTTAAATTCTTTTAAGGTATGGTCCCATCCTATTCAATTCACTCTGTGCTCTCTGTCTCTGTATGTGTGTGCATATGTGTATGTGTGTGTGCGTGCATGTGTGTACATGTGTGTGTATGGACCCACCAACTACCCCGATACTGAAGAGTTTTAAGAGTTACATATATTGTCTTTCCATGTAGGAATGTAAACAGTTCACTTATGGTAAGCCCCTTAAGACTTCTCTTTGCTGTTTCCTTTTTCATGCTTCTTCTCATTCTTGTGTTTGAAAGTCAAATTTTCTTTTCAGCTCTGGTCTTTTCATCAAGAATGATTGAAAGTCCTCTGTTTCATTGAAAGACCATATTTTCCCCTGAAGTATTATACTCAGTTTTGCTGGGTAGGTGATTCTTGGTTTGAGTCCTAGTTCCTTTGACTTCTGGAATATCCTATTCCACGCTCTTCGATCCCTTAATGTAGAAGCTGCTAGATCTTGAGTTATCCTGATGGTATTTCCACAATACTGGAATTGTTTCTTTCTAGCTGCTTGTAAGATTTTCTCCTTGACCTGGGAGTTGTGGAATTTGGCCACAATGTTCCTAGGAGTTTCTCTTTTTGGATCTCTTTCAGGTGGTGATCGATGGATTCTTTCAATACTTATTTTGCCCTCTGGTTGTAGAATGTCAGGGCAGTTTTCCTCGATAATTTCATGGAAGAAGATATCTAGGCTCTTTTTTTGATCATGGCTTTCAGGTAGTCCCATAATTTTTAAGTTGTCTCTCCTGGATCTATTTTCCAGGTCAGTTGTTTTTCCCATGAGATATTTCACATTGTCTTCCATTTTTTCATTCTTTTGGTTTTGTTTGGTGATTTCTTGGTTTCTCAGAGTCATTAGACTCCATCTGTTCCATTCTAATTTTGAAAGAACTATTATCTTCAGTGAGCTTTTGAACCTCTTTTTCCATTTGGCTAATTCTGCTTTTGAAAGCATTCTTCTCCTCATTGGCTTTTTGAACCTCTTTTGCCAATTGAGTGAGCCTATTTTTCAAGGTGTTATTTTCTTTAGCATTTTTTTGGGTCTCCTTTAGGAAGGAGTTCACCTGCTTTTCATGCTTTCCTTGCATCTCTCTCATTTCTCTTCCCAGTTTTTCCTCCACCTGTCTAACTTGCTTTTCAAAATCCTTTTTGAGCTCTTCCAAGGCCTGAGCCCACCCGACATCCCCCTGGGATGTCTGGGGTACCGAGGCCCCACCCTCCACATCTTTCCCTGATGGCGAGAATATTTCCTCATCATCGTCAGATCCGAAAGTCGGGATCATTTGCATCTGTTCAAAAAAACTCTATAGTCTTATTTTTCTTCCCTTTTCTAGGCATTTTCCCAGCCAGTTCCTTGACTTCTGAGATTCCTGTCCAGCTCCACCTAGATCCACCCAGCTAGTACTTGGGGTCTGAGATTCAAATGGGCTTTCCCTGGCAAGCTTTAGTTCTGGCGCTGGGGTGGGGGCAGGGCCACCTCCCAGGCTAAGCTCCTTCAGGTGGTTTATGCAGAGACTTTCAGTAATGAAGATCCTGCCTGCTGCTGGGGGAGTCCCGGGGGGCCATCTCTGCCCCTGCCTCTGCCTCCGCCGCTTCCTCCTGAGGGGGCCCGAGCCACGGAGACACCCAGCTCCCCTCTCGTCTAGACCAGCTGTCTCTCTCACCGACCTGTAGCGTCTGTGGGTGGAGGGACCTTCAAGGCCGCCGGAGGTTCCTTCCCTGAAGCCTGCTCGGATCTGCTCCTCTGGGGCCACAGCCAGGGCAGCGCTGGGGTGGGGTCCACTTTCTGGGGTGCGACGGACCCTGGGGACGGCTCTCCAGGGCTCTCTGGAATGCAAATCTCTTCCACTATGTTTCTATGTGCCTTGCAGTGATCCAGAATTTGTGGGGGGCTCTTTTTACATTAAATCTATGGGCTGTGGGTTCGGAGCTCATATACCTGCATCTTTCTACTCCGCCTAAGGGTATACATTTCTGAAAAGCTACCAAGTATTTGAAATATGTCACATTGAAGAAACAATGTGTTCCCTTCAGTTGGTATAATGGTAGAGTTGGCAGGTGTGCCCAGGCTAAACAATGGTGTTGGACATTGGGTTGTTGGCCCAAAAAGACTGCTGAATTCTTGTTGCATATGCTTAACAATGCAGAGAGTAATGCAAAGCTGAAGGATTTGGATGTAGATTGTCTTGTCATTGAGTATACCCAGGTTAGCAAGGCTCCCAAAATGTGATGGCATACTTAGAGAACTTATGGTCAAATCAAACCATATATGAATTTTCCTTTCCATATTGAGATGATACTCACTGAAAAGCAGAAGATTGTTCTAAACCAGAAGAGGAAGTTGCTCAAAAGAAAAAGATTATCCCAGAAGAAACTGAAAAAAACAAAAGCTTATGGAACAGGAGTAGATGTAACATTAAAGTGCAAATACAAGGGAAATGAAATTATTTGTTACTGCAAAAAAAAAAAATGATAAATGCCTTTCAATTTCCTTGGTTCTCTTTTAATGAATCATTTTAAGATTTCACATTGATATAGTTGTTTTTAGTTGAGGTATCAAGTATATTTCTGGGCTTTTACTTGCATTTCCAAGAAAGTAAGAATAAAAGGTAACATTTCTATTCATTTTGACAAACTTCTATCTCTACTTCAGTATTAAACCATGGAATCTCTAAGGTCTACAGGCCATCCACACCTAGTCTTATGCCCGATTCTAGCTTATCACCTATGTTCTATTAAATGTGGATCTCTATTTACCTGAAAAACAGCAAAATAAGGGAACTGGGATGACAACAAGGCTCTGCTAACAACTCCCCATTCATTTACAAGAAAGTAGTGACATTAGAAAAGACTGCTTGGAGAATGAGCAGAAGGAAAACATATTAGAGCGTGCTAACTTTGAGAGTCACCACAGGAGCAATGTTTCAACCAAGTCGAAGTCATGTGACTACACTATTAGTTAAATTGCACTGGTAACAATGAACTAAATGCCAAATTACATGATATCAATAGAGTATTCATAGTACTTCTAGACAAAGAAACTCGCTCCATTCTATTTGGGATCTGGGGTGAAGTTTAAGTATATATGATAGCCACACACCACTGAGTTCAAAATTGTTAAATGTTAAAATTAAGTTAAAATGTTAAAAAAAAATGATAGTTTTTAGTCTGGGCCTGTGATGATCAATATATATACTTTGGGAAACAACTGACCTGGGCCTTATTTTCATGTTACCAAGATCTAAGAATCATTTAAAAAAAATAATAAAGGTTTTCTGAATTAAAAAAGTAGTTCATCAGAGTATACAATAACTCTCAGCAGACCAGATTTGTCTGTTAGCATAATAGCTGGCCAACCCTTTTCTGGATTAGTGATTTGGAATTGATGGGCCAGGTCCTTTCCCAAAGAGAATGAGAAAACATAGGTGATGACAAAAATAACTAACGAATATTCATGATTGCAGACTATGACAAAATATTGTAAAAATCTCTATGTTTAGAATTATATGATCTTTTCGTGACTGGTGTATTCAGTTACTTGTGGTCTACTTACCCCAAGACATTTTCATTTTTAAGAAGACTCCCTTTCATTTATCTGCTTCAATATAAAATCATGAAATCTCTAATGTCTAGAGGCCATCCACACTTATTCTTATGCCTGGATATAGCTTTTATCTAGGTTGTACTAAAGGTGGGTCTCTATTTACATGAACAGAGCAAAATGAGGTAACTAGGTGACAATGAGGCAGAGGAAATGTGACTTGTAGTGATCTTGCATTAGTTAGTGAGTATGCCCAATAAATAAAGTATATTTAATGTAAAGCTTTGCCTTACATTTTATCTCTGCACCTTAAAATTCCAAATCTAACTAATTAATGAATTTATATGACAGCAGATTCCTAAGCAGCTCTCTACAAGAAAGATGAGTGGTCTAGGCAGAAACCACCAAAGAGAAAGAGAAAATTATTCAAGTTCAAATGTTATAGCATATTGAGTTCTGGAAAGCATAATCGGGAATGTAACAGGGACATATGGGAGTGAACACTTTGAGCTGGAACCTGCAGAGAAACATCAGAGCTAATAATAAGAGTACCAAGAACTACAATAGCTACTGATACCTATCAGAGAACAGAATGAAAGGAAATATAAGTCTGGTGTGAGCCTTTTCATTGTGATTCAAGAGTATGGATAGCAGATGTATCATCATCATCATCATCACCATCAATTTAATTTAAACACCTAATACATAATTAAAAAGGATTACTAAGGAGATATTGTCATTTGAAATGTCTCCAAAGATTTTAGAGAATGAACACCATGTCCAAGTATGCAAATGACAATATGTTAGTATGTCAAGGATCCATGATTTAGTCAGTATCAGGACCCCCCTCCATCAACACAGATGGCAACTCCTCTATGCCTCATTAAACAGTTTTTGTGAGCTGTGGTAGCCAAAAAATTCATCATCCTTTGGCCAAGGTGATGATGAGTTGTTCCTTATTTAGCTAAGTTGGTCCTCAAAGAAGTCAGCCATTGTTTGGAACCTTATCAGCTTGGGGAGAGTTGAAGAAAGTGAGCATGGCCTTTGACAGCCCAAGATTTCCCCTTTTTCTCATGGCAAAACCCAAGAAAAGCTCTTTGTGATTAGTTCATTGATGTGCTCTGAATTCACCCCAGAGTCAAATGTGACTTTTAAACAAATATTCATTTAATGAATGTCACCATTATTGTAAATGTGCCTTTATTTTAAACTTACTCTTGCTATAAAGATAAACTTCATAAACAAGTGGCTTATATTTTTGAGAATGTGAGTATGAATATGTTGATTAGTGGAAGGGGTAAGTGTATATCACACAAATAGATGGGAATTCATCAGTAAAGTGAGTTCCTAGGGCACAATTCCCTCCACCAATGCAGGTCAGAACATACTCTTCAAGTAATTGTCTTAGGAAGACCACAGGACACTGAGGGTCTATTCTCCATCAATGTTTATCTGGTCGTTGTTGTAAATAGAAGTTAAATAAATTGCTAAAAGAAGGGCAAATTCTTTTGCTATTGAAATGGAAGAAGCCCAATTGTTTTATAGCATAGAGGCACGAATAAAGTGTTTGATCTGCAGTATTTCATCCTATGTTGAGGCATCATCACCTGAAACAACTAGTGATTTTATTTATGGACAACTAATTTAACCTATTTTAGCTACAATCACCACATCATTAAAATGGGGGAAAGATATTTATAGGACCTACATGTATCAGCAAGAATTCTGACATACATAGGAGGGCCTGCTGTACAGGTTCTTAGATGTGCTTTTTCAAAGAGGAAAGCAACTTTTGAACAGTCAACAATCACTTTAATCAAGCACATGTATTACTCCTTAATTCAGGAGGACACATCAGCACCCTGAACTTCAGAGAAAATACAAAGAAATAACGATCAATAGACAGTGCTTCCAACTGTCTGACCATAAGCAACACATATATCAAAGATCAACAGACTGATCCAACTGTCCGACCATACATAGTTACCAGAGAGAGAAGCACCAACATCTGAGTTTTCAAAGAAAGTGAGAAACAGTGGGAACAGTGCGGACACTTTCGTGGCTGCCCAGAGTCTCATCTGGATACACACTTCCAATGAGTAAACTTCAAAGTATTTGTACGCTTTTCAAAGACAGGGGGCATCACAACCCTTGAGACTCAGTGCATTAGAAATTTACACTTCCCTTAATGGACAGGCATATTAATGGGTGAGGAAGATCTTTACTTCTCTGATCAACATTGCACTAACTCACAGAATTGTTTTGAGGCTCAAAAGTCAATGAATGTAGATACTAAATAAACTTTAAGCATCTTAAAAATGTAGGTTATTGTTATTATTAATTATTGCCGTTATCTAAGTGCTATTTTTCTTGTTGTATACTTTGACATATTGTGAAAATATAATGCATTCTACATTGAAAATCTTGTCCTACTAGTGCTTTTATTAGGCACCTAGATTATACAGAAAGTAATGCTGAGTTTGGCAAGATACAATTAGATAATGGTGTCTACCCTCAGAAAATTTCAGTAGGAATAGCAAAAGCACTCAGGTTCTTTCACTTCTAAGATAAAGTTGCACATTGATGTAGGAAGAATTGAAAAATAAACATTGTTTGTTTTGTTTTTTAATTTAGGGCCAAGTTAAAAGTGAGATTTCCATTTTCTCCTGTAGTTTCATTCTTTCTCAAATTTCATTTGTCACTCATTCCTGATTTTTCATGATGTAATTGAAATCACTAAGATACCCAGGAGTAAAACAAAATAAATGGAACAACAAAGTAATAGATAAGGAGAAAGAGAGATACAGAGACACAGAGAGAAGGGGAAGGGAAGAGAGAAAAGTAATGAGAAAGGGTGAGAGAGGAAGAAAGCAGCATGGTACAACAGAAAATGTATTTAGAGCTAGAGGATCTGGGTTTAAATTAAAATTCTTGTAGCTATGTGACCATAGACAAGTCATTTAACTATACTGGACCTCACTTTCCTCAACAGCAAAAATGAGGGTTTTGAAATGAATATCTTCTCAGGTACCTTCTGTAATTAAATTTATGGTCTTATGATTTGAGGAGTTAAAAAAAAATTTGTACAATATGCCTTGCAAGTTATATTTTCAAAAACTTATGAAACAGGAGATGAGTTCATCTCTTAGAAATATATTGCCAAGAAATGAAACATATTTCCATGAAAAAGTAGTTCTGATGCAAAGAGCATAGTCTCTCATTTGTCCTAGATCCTATTGATCAGGCAGGATGTGAAATGAACTGAAATGCTATAGTCAGAGATCAAGCTCCAGATGTTTTTGTCAGTCTGCATCCAGTTATAATGAAGTCAAGTGGCCAAAGACAAAACAAGGAACAAGGGTAGACATGATTTTTTGTACTTTTTTGGCCAAATAAATGCTGAAGGAAACTTCTTTTGGTTAACCTTGATACTGTGGTTTTGATATATAGATGTATAGGTTAAGTGTCACACACAAGAACACTATTAAATAATAGATTTAGAGTGGTTAGCTGAAACCATTAAGTAACTATATCCATAAGAGTAAAAAAACAAACAAAAAATAATGAAAAAGAGAGCCTTTAAAAGTTATTTTCTAGAAAAAGTCAGTCAGTGAACAAACACTTATTGAGGACTGTGTACTAAGCATCGTGCTAAGCAGGGGATACAAAGAAAATCACAAGGCAATTCCTGATCTTAAAGAACTCACAGGCTAATGAGAGAGACAACATCAAACAACACAGTACAGACAAGTTTTATAAAAGTTTAATTGGGGATAATCTCAGAGGAAAGAAATTAGCATTGAGGGAGATTGGCTAAGACTTCTTCCAGGAATTGGTATTTTAACTGGGACTTAAAGGAAGCCAGGAAGCAGAAAACTAAAGAGAGAGCATTCCAGGTGTGGAGGACAGCCAGTGAAAACTTCTGGGTTGGAAAAACAGATTGCCTTACATGAGGAACAGGAAGTAGACCAGTTATCATTGGATCATGGACTTTTCCAATTAATTTGATTTTTTAACAGCTGTTCTGCTTAATTATTATCATGTGTGAACCATGGAGGTAGTCTGTCTTTCTTTTTTTTTGTATACCCAGTGTTATGCACAGTCAATAAAGTACCAAGCCTGAAGTTAGGAAGCCCTGAGTTCAGATTCTAACCTCAGACACTTACTAGCTTGCTTCACCCTGGGCAAGTAACTCAATTTCTGTTTACTTCAATTTCCTCAAGTTTCAAATGGGGATAAAAATGTCATAATAACTCTCAGGGGTGTTGTGAGGACCAAATGAGAGAATTATTGTAAAGTACTGGGCACATAGTAAGTGATATGTAAATTTTAGCAATTATTATTATTATTGATAAGGCACAAGAAGAAACTGAAAATACGGAAGGGTATGGGTGGGGAGTGGGGATAAGTGAATGCACCTAGCAATGGGCAATACCCTGAAAGTTGTAGAGTCAGATCTGTAGGCTGGAAAGAATGAAGACATTGTTGGCCTGGGTGCCCTGTTTCAAATGATATTTCTCAAAGGCTACAATGGGTGATGTCCAGGATGGAGTGAGTTTCCCAAATGAAAGAGTTTCTGAGGAATTACAGAGAAGTCATGGAGAGTCAGGAGTATCAACTTTTAAACAATTCTCTGAAAACAAGTCATTTCCCACTAGACTCTCATGCCTAATATGAAATAATTTTTTTACAATTGACAGTTTTTCTACTTTTTTATTATTAAATTTATTTATTTAACTTTTTACAATCATTTTCCAAATTTTCTCCCCATTTGTCCCCTCCTCCCACCCCAATACACCAAGCATTCTAATTTCCCCTATCACCTGCCTTCTCTTCTATCATCCCTCCCTTCGCTTGTCTCCATCTTCTCTTTTTGTCCTGTAGGGCCAGATACCTGTGCTTCTTATTTCCTAGTAGCAAGAACAATATTCGACAGTTGTTCCTGAAGCTTTGAGTTCCAACTTCTCTCCATCCCTCCCTCCCCACCCATTCCCTTTGAGAAGGAAGGCAATTCAAAATAGGCCATATCTGTGTGGTTTTGCAAATGACTTCGATAATAGTAAGGTTGTGTAAGACTAACTATATTTCCCTCCATCCTATCCTGCCCCCAATTGCTTCTATTCTCTCTTTTGATCCTGTTCCTTTCCAAGAGTGTTGATTTCAGATTGCTCCCTCCTCCCATTGCCCTCCCTTACATCATCCCCCCTACCCTGCTTATCCCCTTCTCCCCCACTTTCCTGTATTGTAAGATAGGTTTTCATCCCAAAATGAGGGTGCATTTTATTCCTTCCTTGAGCCAAATCTGAGGAGAGTAAACTTCATGTTTTTCTCTCAGCTCCCCTTTTTCCCTCCACTAAAAAGTCTCTTACTTGCCTCTTCTATGAGAGATAATTTGCCCCATTCCATTTCTTCCTCTCTCCTCCCAATACATTTCTCTCTCACCGTTTATCTTCATTTTTTTAAGATATGATCCCATCTTATTCAATTCACTCTGTGCTCTCTGTCTCTGTGTGTGCATGCATGTGTGTGTGTGTGTGTGTACCCCACCAACTACCCAGATATTGAAAAGTTTTAAGACTTACAAATATTGTCTTTATTGAGGACTGTGTACTAAGCATTGTGCTAAGCAGGGGATACAAAGAAAATCAAAAGCCAATTCCTGATCTTAAAGAACTTACAGGCTAATGAGAGAGACATCAAACAACACAGTGCAGACAAGTTTTATAAAAGTTTAATTGGGGATAATGGAATATAAACAGTTCAACTTTAGTAAGTCCCTTATGACTTCTCTTTGCTGTTTACTTTTTCATGCTTCTTCTCATTCTTGTGTTTGAAAGTCAGATTTTCTTTTCAGCTCTCATCTTTTCATCAGGAATGCTTGAAAGTCCTCTATTTCATTGAAAGACCATTTTTTTCCCCTGAAGTATTATATTCAGTTTTGCTGGGTAGGTGATTCTTGGTTTTAGTCCTAGTTCCTTTGACTTCTGGAATACCCTATTCCACGCCCTTCGATTCCTTAATGTAGAAGCTGCTAGATCTTGTGTTATCCTGATTGTATTTCCACAATACTGGATTTGTTTCTTCTAGCTGCTTGCAATATTTTCTCCTTGACCTAGGAATTCTGGAATTTGGCCACAATATACCTAGGAGTTTCTCTTTTTGGATCTCTTTCAGGTGGTGATCAGTGGATTCCTTGAACACTTATTTTGCCCTCTGGTTCTAGGGCAATTTTCCTTGATAATTTCATGAAAGATGATATCTAAGCTCTTTTTTTGATCATGGCTTTCTGGTAGGCCCATAATTTTTAAATTGTCTCTCCTGGATCTATTTTTCAGGTCAGTTGTTTTTCCAATGAAATATTTCACATTATCTTCCATTTTTTTCATTCTTTTGGTTTTGTTTTGTGATTTCTTGGTTTCTCATAAAGTCATTAGCCTCTATCTATTCATTCTAATTTTGAAAGAACTATTTTCTTCAGTGAGTTTTTGAACCTCCTTTTCCATTTGGCTAATTCTGCTTTTGAAAGCATTCTTCTCCTCATTGGCTTTTTGAACTTCTTTTGCCAATTGAGTTAGCCTATTTTTCAAGGTGTTATTTTCTTCAGCATTTTTTTGTGTCTCCTTTAGCATGGTGTTGACCTGTTTTTCATGCTTTTCTTGCATCTCTCTCATTTCTCTTCCCAGTTTTTCCTCCACCTCTCTAACTTGATGTTCAAAATCCCTTTTGAGCTTTTCCATGGCCTGAGCCCTTGAATATTTATTTTGGATGTTTGGGATACAGAAGCCTTGACTTCTATGTCTTTCCCTGATGGTAAGCATTGTTCTTCCTCATCAGAAAGGAAGAGAGGAGATATTTGTTCACCAAGAAAGTAACCTTCTATGGTCTTATTTTTTTGCCCTTTTCTGGGCATTTTCCCAGGTGGTTACTTCATTTCTGAGATTCCTGTCTACACCCACCTTGCCTCCAGTTCCATCCAGCTAGTGCTTGGTGTCTGAGATTCAAATGCTGCTCCCCACCCTCAGGGCTTTTGGTGGGGGCAGGGCTGCTATTCAATATAAGATTAAATTCAGGTGCTCAGGTGGGGGGTGCTTCCACACAGTGCTCAGTTCCCTCAGGGGGTTTATGTGGAGACCTTCAACAATGGATCCAAGCTCCTGTCTGCTTTGGGAGCCTCTGTCAGCTTCTCCCTCAGCTGCTGCCTTTTGAGGGGGCCTGAGTTTTGGAGACACCCTGCTTCCCTCTTGGCCCCAGACAGGTTCTCTCACTGACCTTTGTGCCTGTGGGTGGAGGGAACTGTGTGACTGCTGGAGATTCCATCCCTGAAGTCTGCTCTGATCTGCTCCTCTCAGTGCCACACAGGCGGGGCAAGGCAGGGCTCTTCTCCGGGTCGGGTGCGTGATGGACTTTGGTGTTGTTTTTCTGGTCTCTCTGGTCTCTCCTCCACTCCATTATTCTGTTGCTTCTGCTGCTCCAGAATTTGTTGGGAGTTCTTCTTTACAGATATTTTATGGGCTGTGGTTTAGGAGTTTGCATATGTGTATCTTTCTCCTCTGCCATCTTGACTCCTCCTACTTCTTTACTTTTTGTAATAAGTACCAACATCAAGAAATTGTTTCCCTAAAAAAGGATTTCTACTTCAACAGTGTCATTAATGGAAGTACGTGACATGATTTACATGGTACTTCCAGGTTCAAGGCTAAAGAATGACAGTTTTTATAAACTGTCCTAGCTTTTTGAAGTTTGGGAGCTAGTCATAAAATCTTTTGTAAGAGAGAGTCCAATGCAATAGCTTGTAATGTTCATGGTAAAAATATATTTATTTTTCATCTTGTCTACAGAAAACAAGGAAAAAATGCTTTCAAGACTATTAGCCTTATTTGCTATTTTTCATACCGTTGATATTTGGTGTTTTTTTTCCTTTTTCTTTTTTTTTAACAAAGTTACCTTTTAATGTCCATTTATATTGTGGCCATCTATCAGCTTAACAGTTTCTATTTTTTTGTCCTTCCAAGTTTTTCTTCCTACACTTAGCTCATTGATTTCACCTTTGACTTGTTTCAGATTAAAACCAGCAGACCTTGCTGTTATATACTTTTCTAAAGTCAAGTTCTGTTTCATCAACCATCTCCCTTCTGGTCACCATGAACACTCCCAACTTTGCACTAAATATTGTCACTTGAATCTTTTAATATGAGATTATCATTGAGATTATGATTTTTCTTACATTTACTAAACTACTGCCTCTTTTTTTTTTTTAATTTAGAAATACCAGTATTCACTATGTGGTATTTTTATTAACTCTCTTGTCCTCTTCCTATCACATCTCATTCAATCACTATCATTCTTCCTATTACCCTAGCACAAAAAATGTCCCTTGGCTGACATTTAAAGTCCTTCACAATGTGAATCCAACCTGTCCTCCAGAGTGATTAAACATTGGTTTCTCACATATAACCTGTTTTCTAGACATATTTGCCTATTGAATAACTTCCATTCATAAGCGTCAACCTCTTGCTTCTTTGTCCCTGCATTGGCTGTGCCCCCATGTTGGTAATTCATTGTTTTTTGGTCATTTAAACTTGAAGACATTTTTCTCTCCTTTAATGCCAGTTCAAATTTTCCTAATCCCTTGATGCATGCTTTCCCTTCCCCTTAAGAAATATTACATCATATTTACTGTTTAAATGTTTTGCATTCACTTATCTATGTTATTGGTTCTTTTAAGGAGAATATAAGCTAAATGAAGGCAGCAATCATTTCACCTTTGTCTATATAACTAGAGCACCTGGCACAGTATATGGCACCTAGGATAGGATGGGTCCTCAGGCTAAAATTGCATTAGTATCAGATTATCCAGATGAAGAATCTATCTCTACCAATGCATATCAGCTTATAGTAGGGAAGCAATAAATATCTTTTAATTCAAATTTAAAAAAAAAATGAAAGAATTGAATTTCCAGAACATTTTTATTGCTCTTTGAACAATTAATTCCTATTTCTAACTTCACACCAAAACTCAGCTCTTCTGAAAAGCTTCTCTGAGCTCTTTTAAAGCAGTGGTTGGATGACAGAAATGACAAGGATAATGAGTCTACTTATCTCTTTATTGCAAAAGAAAACCTTGAAATACAGTTTAAAATAGACTCTACTTGTCGATCTTATTGCCAGTTAAGAGTCACTAGTTTGCTGGTCTGGAGACTAATAATTGTCACAGATCTTTTGTAACAGTTGCTTTGCATATATCCTTATATCTCAACTCAGAGAAGAATCTTTTATTTCACTGCTTTACAAACCTGTGAAAAATCTAGCTAGACAGATATTGATATCCCTGCCCATGCCTATGCAGAAGCAGTACTGCTTAGTTCCTTTCTCCTTGCCTCCCTATTATGTAGAAATGCATCTGGAGTTACTATTCTGGATTACTTCTTGCTGAAAATTGCCCAGTTCCAAAGAATCATAAAATTGTTTTAAGGGTTTTCATGATCCCATTTCAAAGAAACTCTAAAACAAAGTAAAAAAATACACATTAGGGTAGGTTAGGAGTTCAAAATGGCAGTTTACAATAAAGGATTTAGGGGAAATAAGAGGACTGGTGCTTATTCCTGTTCTAGGCTACCTGTCTCCACATAGCTTGAGCTGGATGCACTGAAAGAGTGAGAATTTAGAGTCAGACTTGTCTCTAAATATCATCCAGTACAAACTCTTATTATTCAGACTGAAACATTTAAAGCCCAATGAAGGAAAATGACTTAGCTGATGATCAGCACCATTTTACTGATAGAGCCAGGACTATTATTTTGCAGCCCCTCTGATTTTGAGAGCCCTTCTCCCAACTCCTTTGCCACTGAAAATTCAGGCCTCCAGAGTTTTGCTGGATACACATCTAGACATCTTATGGAATAATGACAAAGCTTTCTAACTGACTTTACTTTGACTCCTCACAGATATGTTTTACCCAGGATTATCAGTAAGTGATCAAATGATATGAGAAGCTTAGAAAAGAAAAAGTCTTAACAGTCAACCATATGAAAGCTTGCTCTGAATCACTAACAGAAAGAAAAATGCAAATTAATATAACTGAGGCTTCACAGTACCCCCAGTACATTGACAATGATGACAAAAGATAGAAATAGTCAACACTGGAGGAGCTGCAAGAACACTGGAACAGGAATACACTGTGGGCGGGTGTGTAAATTGGCCCAACTCTAAAAAATTGATACAAGAAATATCAATAATCCACTGATAACCTTCAATGCAGGGATTCTGTTTCTGGCCAGATACCCTAAGAATGCCAGACAGAAAGAATGATCGCATATGTACAAAGATAATCATATTGACAGGGATATTTTTCCTATTCTAATGGGAGAGGAACTGAAAATAATCTAGGTCCTCTGCAATGGAGAAATGGCTGGACAAACTGTAGTATATGGTTGCAATGAAATATTGTATTATTTTTTCCCCTACTTAGCTATCATACTTTTTACAGTGTCTGATCCAAAATTATCTCCTGTCTTTGACCCACTGCCACCACTGTCTTCTTTTTTGCTCAACAAATGGCATTACACTGTACAAAAAACTGGGGCCACATCTTGTGAGGTCCCTTTCTTCTATGATTCTATACAGCAATTGGCACAAAAATTCCAGATGATCCTCCTTTCTCAGTTTTTGAGAATAAAGTGACCTTTCTCTTTATGAAAATCAGTCCCTTTGGGGTTCATGATGCCCTTATCCTCTGAGATCTTTCCTCCTTGATCAACACTTTACTCTCCTTAATTTGCAATCTCTCTTTAGCCATTGGTCCTTTGTCTATTATCTTTAAATAAGATCTCTCTCATCCTTAAAAGACAATTAAACAAAAACACTTTCCTTTGACCTTACCACCCCTCAAGCTATCATACACACACACACACACACACACACACACACACACACACACACACACACATATGTATATTTTTTCTTTTCATAACCAGAAAAACTCACCTACACTCGTTTCCTTGCTCTCTCACCTCCCACTCATTTCTCAAGCCCTGACAATCTGACTCCTTTCCATACTCAATTACAACTTCTCTTTCTCTTTCTAGAGTCATCAGGCATCTCTGTTTTATTAAATCTGATTACTTCATCCTATTAGAGGTCTCAGAAACGTTTGACACTGTAGTCTTCACCCTTCATCTGAAATCCCACTACAATGTTTGATTTCTTTTCCTGACTATGTTGAACTACTGTAGGTATGTAATGGTTATTTCTCTAAATAACAGTATTATCATACCTACTAGTTCTTGCATGTCTAAGTGACAATTTTTCATATTAAAATATGAAATTTCACCCATATGCAAACAAGACAGTAAACTTCCTAACACCATACAAAAATTGACTGATTGAGCTCTTTCTACCTCTTGACTTCTTCATTTGCATTTCTAAACCAGGGCTTCTTAACATTTGAGTTAAATTTATTTTTTTTTTCATTAAAGAGCTTATATAAAGCTTTGGTTTGTGTTTAGATGTTTACATTGTTTTGAACATAGTATTGTGTATTTATCTTATTATAAAGGATAAATGTCAAAGGGAGATTATTTACACATGCTTTAAAAACGTTTTGGCATTTGCCCCAGACAAATACACAAATGGATAATTATGAAAAGCTAAAGCTAAATGCTATGAAAATTTTGCTCAATCTCCCTTGAATCTGGGAATGTCTTATTGACAAGATAACATTACATTCAAAAAGGAAGTCTGGATCCTGCAATTGACTGAAAGTATTATTTATTAATTAATAAAAGCTTAATATGTTTTCATTTTGGCACTCAGCTAAAACTTTTTGAAAGTTTAATTATTCAGTAGTTTGCACAATAATTTATCTGAAAAGATTCTTTATGTGTCTTCTGAGATGTATAGGAACGTTTCCTTTCAAACAAAATCCAATTTCATCCCTTTTCTGAGAACACAGGAGAAGGAGATGAGGACTGTGAGCCAGAGGACAAGTGTATCATAATAGGTAGATGACCCAACTAACAATGATTCCTAATTGGATAAAAATGGGTAGAAACTCTAAAAATATACTGATCTGAACAGACCAAGTATTTAGATGTTAGGAGCCACATAGCAATCCTGTAAAGTAAATATCATTCCTTAGGTTTGGAAACGGAGGATGAAAACAATTCATGACTTTTGAAGGTTGTTTCAAAAAGCCAAGGACCATACAAAGTGACAGGTCGAATTTGCAAATCAGTGAGAAGAGCTATATAGCAGACTGGCACATTTGACAGCTATACTATATTATAGTATAATACTCGATTCAGTACTTTTAAATATATGTATGATTGCTTATACTTTTACATAGTAAGGAGGATTTCTTTGCCTTTGATTAAAGTTATAAGAAAATCACATGGACACAAAGAAAGTAATAGAGAAACAGGGCAAATAATGCAGAAAAGATACCCTTATATAGCTATGGCTAAGCATTTGATGTAATGTAATACTGCACCTTGTTGCCCAATGATGTCCTTGAGCTTATCTCAATCACTCATTATCCAGACTCTAGAATTTCCAGCTTTCTGGTGGGCTACCATAAGGTAGTAAATGAAAGACTGTAGATAACAAGCAAGGCCATGCTAAATTCATTTCAGGTACACTTGACTAGGAACAGAGTATATCTGTCTTGACTTTATCTTTGTTTGACCCGGCATGATTATTTTCCCTTTTGTACAAAGTGGCAGAAAAATATAGACCTCTGGAGTGGTTCCAAAGAGTTGGCATTATAGCCTTAAATTCAGAAACAGGGTCACTCATTTGTTACTCTCTGTAAAAATGTTCATCTTTTTTTATGTATTAAGCAGCTCAGAACTGGAGCAAATTGTTACTTCCATGGAAACGGGGTCAATATTGAGACGGAGAAATGGGCTGTTATTATGGATTGGGTCTCATCCAGTTTTTCCATCAAGGCACAGAGAGAAATGTTACAGTTTGCAATTCATGGAATGTCATTTGCACACCTTTCCAATCTTTTAAATCTGTATGCATGTTGTTTCTAAATATGCTATAAGTTCTCTGAAGATCAAGAGAGTGTCATTTTATTTTTATATCTTCAGTGTTAAGTATACAACCTTAGGCATAGTAGGTATTTAATAAAAGCTTGGAGAATATTATTGAATTTGCTAAAATATACAAAAGTTGTGATCTGCTTTGCAAGAGTTAGATCTCCTTCACATATTGATAAATTCCCTATTCAAAGGAAGTTCAGGTTATTTAATTTATTTATTTGCCTTAATTACATGTGGTCACATAAATTCTATATATTCATTGGAAATAAAATGTCATATGCCATTTTTAACATTTATTTTGTGTTATTTAAGCTAGTAGACAAGAAGAAAATGAGGAAAAATAATTTCTTGAAGAAAAGGGATTAGATTTACCCAATGTGACAGAACTTTAAGCAATGGGGTAGAAATTTCAAAGAGGCTTATTTTTGACTCAATAAAAGGAAAAAAATCTACCTTTCAAAGTAGAATTGTCTGAATGTTCTGGAAGATAACACGTTCTCCTTTACTAGAGTTCTTCAACCTGAGGTGGCATGCTCTTTCGTTGTGGATGTTGGAAAGAGGATTCTTGTTCAAGCATACATTGGAGTAGATGCCTTCTAAGGCTGCATCTAAATCTTAGATTATGTCATTCAGATTTTATTTTATTACTGATACTGTTATGATGATAGAGATGTATTTAAATATATAAACATGATTTTGTGGAATGTAAGTCCAATAAAATTAAAGCTCTGATACTGAAAAAGAGATATGTCGTTCATGCACAGATAAAAAAATTGCCAGGATTTGTATAGGACCTTGTAGTATATAATATTCGAATTAGAAAATTATATACACAAATTTAAATTTAGATCTTGCTTTGTATTCAATTGTTTCTATCAAGACTTTCTATGTTGTTGAAATACAGAGAAGTCAAAATTTGGGAAATTTCACTCATATTTCCTCTGGAGTTGGTGGCAATTGAAATCTTGAACACAAAACTTTGGTAGGCTTGCCCACAGGGGAGGCCCACTGCTCTTTTCATTACCACCCCATCATTTTGTGTGAATGATGGTTCATTTTCACCATATTTGGGAGAATACATGTAGGGAATCTGAAACTTTGATTTAGTAATTGCTTGGAATCTCTTTATGATCTAGAATAACACTCAGAACTTTATTAAGCATTTAATAAACTTGCTGAATTGGATTGATTCATATAGAATGGGTTATCAAGTAGTTTCTTGTTTATTTCGTTTCTGGGTTTTCCCCTCACACCTGTGATATCATTAATATTGGCAGCTCCAAGCCAATAAATTCCATTTACCAAAAGAGAACTGAAACTATTCTGTAACTTAGAAGCCCAGACAATTGCCTAGGGGCCCTTAGAGGTACAACAACTTGCCTCGAGTCAAGCAGTGGTGTGTGTCAGAGACCAACCTTCCACCTAGGTCTCCCTAACTATGAATCTGGCTCTCTAGCTACTACAGCTTGCCATCCCTCATTAGGGAAGTTTAGGCACTGGAAATATAACTGGAAGAAATTGGTAAAGGAAAGAGTGAAGAGAAAATAATGAAGGGGAAAAGAGTAGAGCTTGAAAAACACACATTAGTGTTAAAAATATTGGCCAATTTTGCTTGTGTAATACACTGATGGAACCAAATCCCTAACTTCAGTCTTACCAATAAAAATAGAAAGTAACAGTCTAAATTGTTCTCTTATTTACTCAACTGCAAATCTTGGGAAAACCATATCTATTTCTCTTGTAACTTTTAAGATGATGAGTACATGCAACTGCCTCCAGAAACTGAATCAGACCTTGCAGAAATAGTAAATTCAAAAAAAGGCATGTGAAAATATCACTCTGCTGACAAATACATACATATATATGCACATATATAATATATATATATATGAATAGGCATGTATAAATACATATATACACATTATATATAAATATATATGACTTCACCAGTTAAACATTGCTATAAATAGAATATTTATAAAATGATCTAGGTAAACAAATTATTGTATTATTGCAATGATAATATAATTAAAGTAATATAATTATTTTAAAAAGATCAAAGAATTGGAGGTAATGTTGGAAATTGATGTTAGAGTTCATTTATTCCAACATCTTCATTTTACTGAAGAGTAAACTGAGGATGAGACTGAAATGATCATAATGCAATAAACAGCAGTCAGGATTTGAACTCACTTTTCTCTGACTCCAAATTCAGGCCTCTTTCCAAACTGGATTCAAAACATTTTTTTGATTATTAAAATGATCTATCAACTTTTTGTGTCTAGAACAAGAAAAAATACTTGATACTCCTATGAACAATTTGATGAATTCTGAAGTTTCCAGAGACAAAAAGCTGGGCAACATGAAATTCACACAGCTCTCTCTTTCATATTAATAATGTAAGACCATTAAGAGAGGATCTTTCTATTTGATTTGGCCCTTGTATATATGATTTTATTTGAGGTGCCACTGATAATGAAACAGGAAGAAATCAGAAGAAGAGACAAATATATTTCTATCCAAAAATTACTTCCCAAATTGCAATGAGCTTTCTTGGATTCTGTGTTTTCTAGGAGAATTTATTAGCCATTTCAGTGATGGAAATTAACTACAAATTCTCTTTTGGATACTGTTGTTTCTAATTGAATGTGTCAGTTCTCAAAGTCAAAATGACATTGAGGGATCCTACTTCCTAACAATAAAACATTGAATGAAATTATTTTGAAAGCCTAGGGGTATATATATGCTTAGACATTTCAGCATTTGTTTGGGGAGAAGGGAAACTTAGGACATGCCAATGTTGCTCATCACTCCTCCTTGCTAGCAAAGAAGAGTAGTGATGGTGGTGGTAGTGCCAGCAGTAGCTGCAGCAGTAACTGATATTTATATAATAACTTAAAATTTACAAAGCCAGGGAGGAGGCAAGATGGCAGAGTAGAAAGATTCACATATGCTAGCTCCTAACATATAGCCCGCAAAATACCTGTAAAAAAGAACTCCCAACAAATTCTGGAGCAGCAGAAGCCACAGAATAATGAGGTGGAGGAGATTTCTGTTCCAGAGAGCCCTGAAAAACCAACACCAAAGGTCTGTCGTGAACCAGACCCGGAGCAGAGCCCACCCCTGCATTGGCCATGGCACCAAGGGGAACAGATCCGAGCAGGCTTCAGGGACAGATTGTCCAGCGGCCATGCAGGTCCCTTTGCCCACAGATACCAAAGGTCAGTGAGAGACTCTTTTTGGCTGGCTGAGAGGGGAGCAGGGTATCTCCATAATTCAGGCCCCCTTGGGAGGCAGCAGCAGGGAAAGCAGAGGACAAGGGCTCCCAAAGTAGGCAGGAGCTGTGATCTGTTGTTTAAAGTCTCTACATAAACCCCCTGAGGGAACTGAGCCCATGGTGGCGGCCCTGCCCACACCTGAGCACCTGAATTTGATCTTACATTGAATAGCAGCCCTGCCCCCACCAAAAGCCCTGAGGCTGGGAAGCAACATTTGAATCTCAGACCCCAAGCACTAGCTGGATGGAACTGGAGGCAAGGTGGGTGTGGACAGGAATCTCAGAAGTCAAGCAACTGCCTGGGAAAATGCCTAAAAAAGGGAAAAATTAAGACCATGGAAGGTTACTTTCTTGGTGAACAGATATCTCCTCCCTTCCTTTCTGATGAGGAAGAACAATTCTTACCATCAGGGAAAGACATAGAAGTCAAGGCTTCTGTATCCCAAACATCCAAAATAAATATTCAATGGGCTCAGGCCATGGAAAAGCTCAAAAAGGATTTTGAAAATCAAGTGAGAGAGGTGGAGGAAAAACTGGGAAGAGAATTGAGAGAGATTCAAGAAAAGCATGAAAAACAGGTCAACACCTTGCTAAAGGAGACCCAAAAAAATGCTGAAGAAAATAACACCTTGAAAAATAGGCTAACTCAATTGGCAAAAGAGGTTCAAAAAGCCAATGAGGAGAAGAATGTTTTCAAAAGCAGAATTAGCCAAATGGAAAAGGAGGTTCAAAAACTCACTGAAGAAAATAGTTCTTTCAAAATTAGAATGAACAGAAGGAGTCTAATGACTTTATGAGAAACCAAGAAACCACAAAACAAAAGCAAAAGAATGAAAAAATTGGAAGATAATGTGAAATATCTCATTGGAAAAAACAACTGACCTGGAAAATAGATCCAGGTAATACAACTTAAAAATGATGGGACTACCTGAAAGCCATGATCAAAAAAGAGCGTAGACATCATCTTTCATGAAATTATCAAGGAAAACTGCCCTGAGATTCTAGAACCAGAGGGCAACATAAATATCCAAGGAATCCACTGATCACCACCTGAAAGAGGTTCAAAAATAGAAACTCCTAGAAACGTTGTGGCCAAATTCCAGAATTCCCAGGTCAAGGAGAAAATATTGCAAGCAGCTAGAAGAAACAAGTCCAGTATTGTGGAAACACAATCAGGATAACACAAGATCTAGCAGCTTCTACATTAAGGGATCAAAGGGCATGGAATAGGATATTCCAGAAGTCAAAGGAACTAAGACTAAAACCAAGAATCACCTACCCAGCAAAACTGAGTATAATACTTCAGAGGAAATATGGTCTTTCAATGAAATCAAGGACTTTCAAGCATTCTTGAGGAAAAGACAAGAGCTGAAAAGAAAATTAGACTTTCAAACACAAGAATGAGTAGAAGCATGAAAAAGTAAACAGCAAAGAGAAGTCATAAGGGACTTACCAAAGGTGAACTGTTTACATGCCTACATGGAAAGACAATATTTGTAACTCTTGAAACTTTTCAGTATCTGGGTAGTTGGTGGGATTACACACACACACACACACACACACACACACACACACACATACACACACACACGCACACACATACAGACATGCACCCACACACAGAGACAGAGAGCACAGAGTGAACTGAATAGGATGGGATCATATCTTAAAAAAATGAAGGTAAATGGTGAGAGAGAAATGTATTGGGAGGAGAGTGGAAGAAATGGAATGGGGCAAATTATCTCTCATAGAAGAGGCAAGTAGGAGACTTTTTAGTGGAGGGAAAAGGAAGGTAGCTGAGAGAAAAACATGAAGTTTACTCTCATCACATTCGACTAAAGGAAGGAATAAAATGCACCCTCATTTTGCGATGAAAATCTATCTCACAATACAGGAAAGTGGGGGAGAAAGGGATAAGCAAAATAGGGGGGATGATGGAAAGGAGGGCAATGGGAGGAGGGAGCAATTTGAAATCAACACTCTTGGGGAAGGACAGGATCAAAAGAGAGAATAGAAGTAATGGGGGGCAAGATAGGATGGAGGAAAATATAGTTAGTCTTACACAACATCACTATTATCAAAGTCATTTGCAAAACCACACAGATATGGCCTATATTGAACTGCCTGCCTTCCCAAAGGAAATAGGTGGAGAGGGAGGGATGGGGAGAAGTTGGAACTCAAAGCTTCAGGATCAACTGTCGAGCATTGTCCTTGCTACTAGGAAATAAGAAATACAGGTAATGGGGAATAGAAAGTTATCTTGCCCTACAGGACAAAAGAGAAGATGGGGACAAGGGAAGGGAAGGATGATAGAAGAGAGGGCAGATTGGTGACAGGGGAAATTAGAATGCTGAATGTAAAAAGTTAAATAAATAAATTTTAAAAAAATTTACAAAGCACTTTATACTCATGATGTCATTGGTATACAATTGGTTCTTCAGCCTTCAAACATTCCAACATTCTTTAAATTCAAACACAAATAATAAAAAAGATAAAAGATCACTGCAAAGCAGTACCATAGTCAAGAAAGTCTCAAAAAACCAAGACTATTTCTGCACTTCCACTGTGGCATGACTGCTAGAATAGATGTTGTGAAGAGGTGGAATAAAAGTGGGCACCATCACCATCCTTAGAGCTCACAGTCTCACAGAAAAAAAGAAAGAAAGGAAATCCCGAGAAATACAATGTGAAGACAAGTATTAGGATGAATCCATGGTTTTTAGTCAGAGGAGCAAAGTTCAACGCTGAATAGCTGTATGACCAATGTCAAGTAACAATCTTTCTGAGACACAATTACACATCTGTAAAATTCTGAAAGTCGTACTTGGATTTCCTATGTTCTATAGTCACTGGGGGAGAGAAATGCAACCAGAGGCTAAATAATGACTTGAAAAAGATGTTGCAGAGGAATTTTTGTGAGGCAATCGGTTGAAGTAGCCAACAGAGTATACCTTGGAAAAGACAACAAGTTTGGAATCAAAGAATCTGGGGTCTGTGATCCCAGATCTGTCATTTAATATCTATTTAACATTGTCTTAGCCTCTTTAATACTCTGTTACTTTATCTATGACATGAAGGGGTTTAACCATAAGACCCTGGAGATCCTTTCTATCTCTAAACCTCTGAGGCTAAGATGGGCACTGAAATTCCTTTCAAACACAAATGTTCTGAGGTTACTTTCTAACCCCTTATATATTTCAGTTATTTAATCGAGTTACCCTCTCCAACAACACAGATCATAACTCAGAGATTCATATTTTTATCATATTTTTAGAATAAGAAAAGCCTTTGAAGGCCATCTACCACTCTTCCAGAGCTAAAATAAGAGATCTTGTTTCCATGTGAATATTTTACTTGTCATTATGTAGAGAGAAGTCAAAAGGTTAAGATTTCTCCTGTCTCAGACTTTAGATAACCTAACCCTCACACAAGTTGAGAATATTGAGTAATCTATTTCTATCAACAAGGAAATTCCTATATGTAATTGAGTTTTGAACCTTAAATTATATTTTCATTATTAGTGTTGTGTTAATATATGTATGAAGGCATGTGAATTATATTTGTGTGTATACAGACATTGAGAATTATGGAATTTTTACAAAGTCATGTGATTCAAGTAGTCTCTGCCTTCACTTTGACTTTAAACTCAACATATCCCAAACCAAATACATTATCTTTTCCCCAAACCCTCCCTTCTTCCTAACTTTCCTATTGCTATTGATGCGCTACTACTTACCGTGTCACCCACACTCGAAACCTACTTGTCATCCTCTACTTCTCACTTATCTCCTGCTTCCCCATGTCCTGCCTGTCGCCAGTAATCTCTCAAATGGTCATCCTTCTCTCCTCTGACACTACAGTCACCCTAGTGCAGGCTCTCATTACCTCATTCCTGAACTACTGCAATAGCCTGTAGGTTGAACTCTTTGACTCAAATTTCCCCACTCTAATATATCTTTCACTCACTTATCCAAATGATCTTCCTAAAGTTTAGATCAGACCCATGACACCCTCTATTCAGTAAACTTCAATGGCTTCCCTTTGCTTCTAGGATATAATTTAAAATCCTCCTTGCCTTTTAATGCTTTTCATATCCAGGTTTCCTCTTACTTTTTAGTCGTCTTAAACTCCATTCTTGTCAAAATGTTCTATGATCCAAGGATATTGGCTTCCTTTCTGTTCATGTCAAAAGACACTTGATTTCCTAATTTCATGCATTTTCAATAGCTTCTATGTCTGAAATTCTTCCCCTCCTCATATCTTCTTCCTGGATTCACTGCATTCTCTCCGAGTCTCAGATAAAATTCTACCTTCTCTAAGCAATTTTTCTTACCTCACTGTCCGTGTTAATGTCTTTTCCCTGAGATAATGTCCAATTTATTTTGCATGTATACTGTTTGTACACAATTTCTTGCATGTTGTCTCCTCCATTAGACTGAGAACTCTTTATGGCCAGGAATAATTTTTGCTTTGCATTATGTGCCCAGCACCTACATGTCAAAAGGTAGTGTCATCATCATAGCTCTTTACCTACCTACCTCCTAGTGGATAGAAAGCTGGTCTTGGAGTCATGAAGACCTAACTTCACACATTTACCAGCCATGTGAACCTGGGAAAATCATTTAACCCCAGTCTTTCCCAGTTTTCTCAACTGTACAATAGAATAATAATAGTACCCAACTTTCAGAGTTATTGTGAGGATTAGTTACTGTGAGGACTAGGATTATTACTGAGAAAATATCGGTGAAATCCTTAGCACGGAGTCTGGCATGTAGTAGGTGCCCAAAAAATATTCACTAATTTAATTTGATGTAACGTTCCTTCTTATCTTAAGTATAGTTCATTGCTTGTAGAGAAAACATTTCCAGAGACCTAGAAGACAATATCTAGATGAATTTGATAATGCCTTAATAAATATATGGGTTAATATATATGTATATACATATACATATATATTATTTAGTTCTCACTAAATTTTATTTTTATCTTGAGTGTTAGAGATTGAATTACCATGACCTTATACATTCTAAAAAGTTGTGTCTTTCTGAATCCCCCTGTTTCTAGCATTCAAATGTCAAATAAAGGAGATGAGAGAGATTTTTAGGAGCAATAGCAATAATAAATGTAGAATAATCCTGACCCGCGGGTGAGATGTATAATTCGGTTCTCAAGGACATTTGGGAAAGAAAGAGATGGCTCCAATTTAGATTTCAGTTAGAAGGGACAGAAATGTAAAGTTTATTATTTTAGAACAGGAGGAACAAATGTGTTTGAGGGTAGAAAGGGAATGGAGTTGGAAGAGGCAAGAAAAATAGATACTGCAGTAAGGTACCCAGGTAAAAGGGAAAGGATAAGATCTATGAAATCTAGGTGGAAGTCTTTCTATTGGGAAGCACAGGAGCAACAATGGTACGAGGAAATGTTAATGTGGTGTTCATGCTACTTATTAAGGCATAGAAGTATGTAATATATTGTAGAATATTTCTGCCAAGTAAGAACAACAAAAAAGTTAAAATGGAGGGGGAGGGAGAGAATCTGTGGTATGTAAGGAGGCAACCTCTTGTCATTCTGAACATATTTGTCAGTCTTTCTAGATAACTCAAGTTTGACTTTAGCTTGATAAACTGAAGAATCAGTATTGCATAGTGTATAGAGGACTGACTTGCCCTGGAGTCTGAAAACTGTATGTTTAAGGCCTGTCTCAGATATATACTAGCTGTGAAAGTATAGGCAAGCAATTCATCTGTTAGTGACCCTAAGCCAGTATTTAAAACTACTCTTTACAGATGAATTGTCAATCTGCAGGTTAGTTCCCACGTCAGATATTAAGTCATGGATAAGATTGGAAACCTGGCTAAAAAACAAAAACAAGCAAATGAAAAATAAAAACTTCTCCAGTCATGAATGACATTTGGACATGTAGGACTCAATATTTTCTTTTAATTAGGTCAATTGGGTCAATCAATTAAAGTCAATAAACCTTAGAGTTTATAACTGGTAGTAATATTTGCCCTCCTAAACTAATTTCTGTCAGCAGAAATGAACTTATGAATACAAACTAAGACAGAAGACATCCCACAGAAAGATTTTTTTAATTACTTCAAAAGGGAAACAACCTGGAATTGTAATGCTAATAAATGTAAAGCCAATACTGTTAGGGATTTTTAAAATATGTACATACATAACATATATTTCTCTTTATACATTACACAAGCATATTCTAATAAAAGCTCAATTTTGTTTCCAGTGGAGCTTTTATTTACACTTTACTTTTTGTATAAACATTTGAATTTAAATGAAATTTCAATGTAAAGAGGTGAATATTCTTAAGTAATCATTATATGAAATAAACATTTAATTTAAACTTCAGCTAGACAGATTAAATGTCATGTAACTTCATAATTCTATGTCTGTTTAGTTATTCAATATCAAGTCAGCAATTAAGGTGCTGTGTGCCAGGAAATGTGCTAATCATAGGTTTCTATGAGTCTTTATCAAATCAGTCTTCATGCCAGAAATTCAACAGACTGAAGCTTCAGATAACCTTTATTTATTTGTCTTCTGGAGTACTTTTATTTTTTTAAAGAAAATGTTCATTTCTTTAAGGATGAATGTATAATTTCAGTTTTCCTTACAATACCAATTATGAATCACATTTCTATGGTAATAATCCTTCTGGCAAAGCTTAGACTTGCTACCTTACCAAGAGACCAAAGTCTCTGAAGGCCCTTTTGAGTGTTTGTCTCTCCAATGTGAAAAGAAAAGAAGCTGACAAGAGATCAGAAGTGGACGACAGACTACTGAACTATAATTTTAGGTTTGGAAATCTTGAGGGACAGAATAAGAAGAGAGAGAACACATTGAGAAGGAAAGGGATTGGGGCTGTGCCTGGCTTCACATTAGCAGTTCTCCTCAAATCATGTCTGAGAACAGTCTGGAGAGACAAAAGTAAATTGGTAAGGTGGGGAAGCATGTCCCACTTACTCATGTGTGTATATGTGTGTGTGTATGTGTGTCTGTGTGTGTGAGTGTGTGTGTGAGAGAGAGTTGCTCACCTGGCTAGATTCCTTGAGATGGGGGATAAAACACACTAAATCACCAAAATGGGCCTGAAAGTCTTTATTTCATTCCCTTGCTTAACTTGAGCCTGGCACCTATTTCTAGGCATGTACAAATTTCTAGGCATGTTACTGTATCCTGTAAAAGACTATATCTAGTAAATCTCTTTTTATTTCTAAAGACTACCAATGCTTGACCCCATTCTTAGTGGGGGGAGACGTCATTTGTTTGTAGCATGAGAGTACAATACAGATTTGGAAGCCACAGAAGGGAGAGTGACCATTTTTAGCATTCAGCTGATGTCCCTGAGTCTCAGAAAGACTTGAGATTTTTATCTGATTGAGGACATTATTACAATCCATATTTGTTTCAATACTACATTACTAATGGCAGAATTCCTATGAACCTACATATTTCTCAATCTACCACAAAAGATGAGAGACATAACCTTCTAGGACTCCTAGTATTAAGCTATGATTTTCAAAGCTCCTTATTTTACTGTGAAGCAAATAATGTGTTATTATCATCACTTAGTAGATGAAAAAACTGAGGCTGACAGAGCTAAAGTATTTTCTGTGATCACAGAGCTAATAAGTGTCAGGGTGATGGTGATAATGATGATGGTGGTGATGACTGATGATGACCATCCAATGAAGATGAGAAAGAATTAAGAATAATGATAATAGAAGCCTCATGGTGTAATGGATCAAGAGCTGGTTTCAGAGCTAAAAAGATGGGTCATATGTGGTCTCTGACACCTCCCAAGTGTATGTATGATCTTTGGCAAGGCATTTCACCTGGGCAACTCCTTTAGCTTATAAATTGCAGAGAAATTTCTGGTTGGTATGGGTAGAGGTGGTTTCCTCATAAGAAATTCATCACACTATTACCTCGGTGAAATTAGAGGCCCGGGGAAAAGTAATGAAAATAATATTGTCACTTATATCTACATAGAACTTAAATAGTTGTGATATGTACTGTTTCATTTAGACTTCACAATAGCATTTTAGTGTGGATCTTATTATTATCCCCATTTTACAGAAAAGGAAAATGAGCAATGTGGAATCAAGTCTATTGACTAAGTTACAGGGTATTTAAATCAAAATTACTAATAGTGTAATTGCTCAACTAATTAATAAAAGAAAAAGAGCTGGCATTCTGCTACCTACTTTTTTAAATCTTCAAAGAGATAACAGAATAACCCTATTCTTATTGCTTACAAAATCAGATCTCTCTTCCTGGATCCCCAAATTAGAAAGTCATCAGATTCCCAAGTGAGAATGTATTTAAAATGAAGTCTATGATGGATCTTTAATATGCCTCCCCACAAACAAAATCAGGGGCTACCTTGATTAGTTTTTCCAAGTAAAAAGCCATTTGGGGTCTTGATGTCAGCTGCTTAGATCAACTTCCTTTCTTCAGAGGGAGGAGAGGAACCAAGTAGATAGAAATGACTAGAATGAATGATTAATCTATAATTGTAGCAATTGGGGTGAAAAATTCTACCATTCCTATATTTCTCCTCATCTGACCTACACAAAATGTGTGTATTGAAAGGTGCTTGAGATCTGCTCAGTCTTTGTTGGTGCATAAGTCAGAAGTCACAAATTCCTTTTGTATGGGTGTTAAAACTATATAATCTCTAACAGCTTTGGACCATCACAGGTTAAACTCTATCTAAATAGAGTCAAAAGTATCAGAAAAGCAATATATGTGGCAGTTTGCTTTATTCCCCCCAGAGCCTAACCAAAGTTAGAATCCAAGATTGTTATCTAGTTGGAACCACATGTATCTTTAAAATGTTCTTGTATGAGTATTCACTTGGACCACATATGCTACTGGTAAACCATAGATTTATTTTCAGTTGAATAGGATTATGTCTCTGTAATCTAAAATCTCAAAACTACCTTGTAAAATCTCCCTATCCTCATCTTTGTTAAAGAAAGTAATGATGTTTTAGATACCACCCTGTCACCTAGGTAAATCAGTTTACAAATTCAGGGTCATCCAGTGAAATGACTGGATCAAAACTATTTTAATGAAATCAACCATACAGTATTCCCCCTCTCAGGGAATACAAACATTTGTCTCCATGCACATCAACAAGCATTATTTGATTGTAGTCAAAACTTACCATTCATTCTGAATTGTAAAATAATAGTAACAATAACTAGAAAATTTGGGTTTCCAAATAAACACTTAAATAATATTGCATTAGTTATTCAACATAACTCACTTAAACTACTATAGGAGCCTCATCTAGTCATATCAGAAGTAAAACAAAAAAAGAATATGGAACTAAGAAAATGAATACCAGCAATAATAATGCTAACAACAGTCAACATTTAAAAATCATCTGAAGTTTGCAAAGTGATTTGCAGATATATATCCTTTAATAACACATAAAAGTTGGAAAAAATGGGCTCTAATATCAACTCTACCAGTTATTTGTATAACTTCTGATGACTGACTTAAATTCTATGGACTTCAGCTTCTTTACTTGTAAAATGGTAATAATGTCTGTCCTTCCTATTGCGTAGGAATATTGTAAGGAGTAGATGAGACAGTATGTATTAAATCTCAGTTGTGGGTACTGCTTTATCACTTCCATCCATTAAAAGTTGGGAATTTGGAAGGGAATCAAGAATGTGAATGAGAACATCAAGATCAATAAATAGCAAAAAGAAATATTAGCACCTTGTCCCTAGGCAAATAATTTTTGATATGATCATCGTGATGTCTTGAGAAGGGATGAAAACCTTGCTAGAGGCTTTCTTATAGGCTCAAATGGGCTTTAAATTGGTGACAGCACTTATGAGTTGGCTATGACAATTAAAGGGTATATTTTGTTCTAAAGATAGAGTACCAGTGCCATTCTTCATCAAGGAGATATATTTCTAAGTGTAAATTCACAAACTTGGATGGAGGAGAGCAGGTCGTAGTCAGATAAGAGACTGTGCATGTTGGTGAGTTTTAAAAGAGAGAGAAATAAAAATAATATTTTGTGAATGCTCTAATTGTGTCATGGGCCATTCTGTAAGGGCATTGACTGGAATATTGATACATGTATCACTAGAAAAGCTCTAGAACGGATTATTAAATGGATTGTTGTTAGTAAAGGAAGCTACAAGTGACTATGAGTCATTATGAGGTTACTAAGAACAAGTTATATAAGACTAATCTCATTTTCATTTTTAAGGAGTTACTGGATTGGTATATTAGGAAAATGTAAAAGATATAAATAATCTAGACTTCTGAGATACATTTTAAGAGTTTCATGCTATCATTGTGATGAAGACGGAGAAAAAAAATAATTAAGTAGAAGCAGAAGAAGTTAAATATACTCAGTGGTCATTGACAAATATCAGCCTGTGGAATTATGTCATGCCATGGGGTTCTATTCTCAGCTGTACTCTGTCGTTTATATGCCCAGTGCAGGATTCATAGTAGCTACTTAAAAAATATCTACTGCCTTGAATTGGATTAGATCGAATGGCCTTCAGAATGACGTGATTCCATACTGTAGCACTAGAATTAATGGTTATAAGTTACAAGAAAGCAGATTTCAATTAAGGAAGAATCTCCTAGTGATTAATGTTATTCCCAAATGGAATGAAATCATGAGGTAATGATTTCACCACTAAGAACCCACTAAAATTACTGAGCACAGTCTTGCTAAGGATTCTCATATTGGGAATTATCATTGTTATCTTCAGTCTTTACAAAACTATAATTTTCTGACTATGTTATCTAAAGTACCATTGAAATATTACTCCCAGCTGAGAGTACTCTCTAACGGCACTTTCTCCATAATTTCCAGCCTTACAAAGTTGCCAAGAATATTGAGAGATTAAGGGACTTGACCAGGGTAACACAACTTGGATGTGGCAGATGCAGGATTTGAATCCAGTTCTTCCAGTTGTTGAGTTCTCATCTCTCTCTCTGCTATGGCACAACGACTCTCAGTGATATTACTATTTTTATACATGACCATGAATACATTGTAGATTAATAAAGTAAAACCAACTTTCTGGAGGGATGCTTTTTTCCCAAGGTGTGGATTTTATCTAAGTTTCCTTGCTGAAGAAATCAAAGTCCAGAGACACTCTAGGAACAAATGACATAATTATTTTACCTAATGAAAAAACATCACTTTTCCTGTCAGCATAAAATGACTGTTACCTTATAGGCAAAAGTTTTAATGTATTAAGTATTTGAAATGTGCTGCTTGGCTATGTAAATCTTATGGAGGAAGGGCACTGATATTTTCAATTACTCTAGTTATTCACTTTATGGATTATCAACCTGTATTAAATTAATTCAGTACTTTATTATAGGCTCTCAGCTTCTAAGTCATTCAAGGTGGCAAAATGTTACTTTCAGTTGATTTTAAGACAAACTTGTTGGTTCTGGATTTGTTTATCTGTCTGTGTATTTATTTTGGGACAGTGGGAGTATTTGGAGCAAAGGAAGGTTGAGTCAGAAAACCCTCATTGCATGACTCAGTGCAATATATAAGCCATCAGTGGTTATCAAATTCTACAATAAGCATTTTACAAGAACTACAGACTCACAAAAGATGCAACTTGGTTTCTTAACGAATCTACCTTGGTGACAAAAATCTCCTTCAGACTGTAAACAAAACACCTGAAGGCTTTTAGTAGTTGATTTATCACTAATTTATCCTAACAAATATGTGACTTGCAGAGGTTAAAATTACAGTTTCATTGAAGATCTGCCCTCTATCTATCATCCATCGACAAATGTAAATTCCATTTAATTATAGAAGTATAAATGTGAAAAAAATGTAAAGTGTTGGGACAAACTTTTCATACACACATGCACTACACAAGTGTCTATAAAGGCTGACTTTTTAATCCAAATGCATACAACAATAACAACCTTTTAGCATGTCACAATTTTCAAAATGCTTGCCTTGTATTAAACCAGAGTCAGAGTAAAATATGGATTTTATTTCTGATTCTGAAATTTACTAGCTATATGATCTGTGTAGGATAGGTAGCACACACATGAGTCTCAGTTTCCACATCTCTAAAATGGAAATAAGTTTTTCCAAACTCTGTTTTCCTGTATGGTTCAGCCTAGAAGAACAGTGGCTAACCATCACTGAACCCAATCCCATTCTGATCAATAGGAAAGGTTTGACCTGCTCTGTTTTTAACTTGAGCCAGTGTGACCTTCCTCAGGTAACCCTGTGACCCTCCATTCCTAAGGAATGACCACATTAATACTGAATTTAGTGCATATATTCAATCAGCTAAACCTAGTGCAGCTCTAATCTCCCAATATCAAGAGAATCATCAGCCTCAGTTTCTCTGCTAATGGAAATTAGACGTGCGGACCACCACACTCAGCTAATAAAACTTGCATAGTATAAATATTATTATCATGGAATTATTGTGAGGACAGTATTTTATAATCTTCAAAGCACTACTGGAGGCCATAGTGTAGTGTCTGAAGGGACCAAGACATTCTTTCTGGTCCACCCAGGTACTAGGGAATTGTCATCCCAGGTTACCTTGCCCTTACTATATATGTATCTTTCGTATATCTATATTTGTAGGCTATCTCTCTTGTTAAAATATCATTTCAATGAGAAAGATTTTTTATATTTTGTCTTTCTTTGTGTTCCTAGTGCTTAGCACAATGCCTGGCACATGGTAAGTGATTAATAAATCCCTGGTAATTAATTGGTTGATTTATCGATACACAAATGTGAGTTAATTATTGTCATTTTAGAGGTGAATAAATTGACACATACTGAGCATGCAAATGTTCTCTAGACTGGGTAGTCATTCTAAGGCTGACAATTTTGATATTTGGGTATAGTCATTCAAGTGGAACTAGAAGTATACCTAATGTAACTATTGACAATCAAAAAATATCTATATATGGAGACATATGCTGAAACTAACTGAGATGGGGCTGGTAGAAATATGTTTACATGTCCAGGTATGTATGTGGGATAGTTAGATTCTTCATTGGACCCACATGATGTCACCTATGTAGCCCCTTCCTCCAACAGAACTTATATCCAACTATGAAAACACAATATGTGAAATTTTGTTCCTGTCCTTTAAATTTCTACACTAGGTTCTATGAAACACATCAAATACCTTCCTCTTATACTTTCAATATTTTTTGATGCCAGTTCAACACCAGGGCTGTCAGTCTATTTTTCCCTCATCTTTAATACATGGTCATTTTACCTCCTTTCTTGATCATACATATGCTTAATGATCTGGTCCTTAGCAGCATATAAACCAAGATGGTAGCCATTTTTAAGCCAATAAGATGTTGTTTTTTTCAGTTATTTCAGTCATCTAAGTCTTTGTGACCCCATTTTGGATTATCTTCGCAAAGATAACTGATTGGTCTGTCACTTTCTTCTATAGCCCATTTTACAGATGACAAAACTAAGGCTAACAGGGTTAAATGACTTGCTGGGGTCTCATAGCTAGTAAGGGTCTAAGGTCAGATTTGAACTCATGAAGATGAGTTTTCCAGGCCTCATATTCCATTTACTGTACCACCTAGCTGCCCAAAACCAATAATGAAGTATTTAACTATTTTCTGCATCTCCTAAAAGTGATTTATCTGTCTTGATCTCCATGCCATACCTTCCCCTCACAGGTCATTGTAGTAACACCTCATATGAAGTCAGGTCACTAGGGACAATCAAATAGTATCTATCCTCAAACAACTTTTCTCTATCTGCTCATATGCCTGGTCTCATCCTTCAATGGTTGGTATACACCAACCCTTTCCTTTCACCAGCTATATTTTTTGCCTTCTACCATAAGCCTATCTGCCCAATGTCTCACTCTAGGTCTGGCTCCCATTGTCTCTATACTCCAGAAAGCTTGTTACTTCTTTAACAATCTTCTTTTTCATCTTAACCCTTTTCCTTTCCCAAACCTTCCAACCTCTGGCATTCATTGAGACCTGAATCTCATCCAATGATGTTGCTTCCATTGCCCCCTTTTCTGGCATTCCTTGGGTCACTGAATGCACAGGAGGAATGGAAATACTCTTTAGTCCTCATTTCCATCTCGAGATTTTCTGACTACCACCAGCACTCTCTTTCTCCTTGCAATTTACTCCCTCCAAGTTTATCACCTAATCCTGACAATAGTTATCTAGTGACCCACAGGCCACTCTATTCTCCTTCCTTCTAAAATGAGTTTGGTTCCTAGTTCACAGTCTTTCCACCACAAATCTTCATGCTAGAAGATTCAACATACATATTTAGAGTCCCTCAAATGTCATACCTGCTCCATCTACCCCAGTCACACTCAGAGGTTGTAACCTTGATCTAGCTCTTATCCACAAATGTTTCCACATTACTTTATGTGACCACCACATTTCAAGATTCCCTCTGCCTTACAGTATCTAATCTGGGGCTTCACTTGCTCTAATTCTGATGTTTTTCTCAGACCTCTATAGTAGATATACTCCCTTTTCTCTTCTATCTTAACCATTTGGTGAACAAGTTCAGCAATAGAGGATGCTATTTATTCATGTTCCCTTATCTTGTTGCCAACACCCACTAAAAAATTCCAATCCCATTTTTCTCATTACATGCCTCTTCCACCATGTACAGAGCTTGAAGTAGTTATGAAATCATGCTGAGTGGATCTATTATAAGTTCTATCAGAAACCAGTCAAAATTAAGAAGTAATAGTAAACGCCCCTGTAACCATTCCAAAAGTTCTAGGAGGAACATGTCCGAGTACTGATAAGAAAAATCTAAGAAAGCACAGAGGTTCATTTTCCAAAAAAGGATCATACTTTTGACTCATAGGCATGTGAACAGAGCAGAAACATTGGAATGGGGTGGTACAGGATAACAGAGTCATACCGCAGGCACATAATAGAGTTCCAATCCTGCTGCCAAAGAGGTAATCCTAATAATAACAATATCCCATGTTTTCTGACTGTCTGCTTCTCATGACTGGCATGCTCTCCCTCTGCTTCTCTACCTATTGCCATCCCTGGCTTCTTTCGACACTCAACTCAAATGCTCTTTCAGCAAGAATTCCTCTAGGACCCCAAGTCATTTGAAGCTTCACCTCCAATGCTACCTTTATTTTGATATTTTTGTGTCTTGTATTTGTCTAGTTTATTTGTGTATTTGCTCCTATTAGTATGTAAACTCCTTAAAAACACAGAATAGTTTTTAGAAAGAATAGAATAACTGTTTTCTCTTTTTTGGTCATTCTTTGTTTTGTTTTTTGTTTTTTTGTTTTATCTTCAGCATTTCACACATGCCTGGTCTAAATGAGCACAATTAGCACTTAATAAGTACTTGCTAATTGATTGATCAGTTGATCAGCGAAGAGTAACCTTTAATTAAATTCATCTTACCACTAGCTTCATCCAAAACAGGTTTCAAAACTCCAATATTCGTGTCTTTTAGAAGGGTATAATACCCCCCAAATGCAATGGATTTGTGACCTAATCAATCTGGGAAACTCCTGCAGTGATACAGATAACAAACCTCTTGTGTCCCTCTCTTTCATGTCTTCCTGCAAAATATCCTCCATAAGGCTTCACATGACATGCGATGACCATGTTCATATACTGAGACTTTGCATGGGTACTGGTAAAGGTAGGGGCTCATGGGCTCCCCAATCCTTGCTCTGTCTTTTTGGATTACCCCATTTTCTGGTTTCAATCTGAGCAAGAATGTTCATTGATATGATATAATTTCTCCAGTAGCATAATGCCATTTATTTTTAAATTTTTGCATAAAATACCAAATTACAAGAGGAATAGGTAAAGGCAAAGCACAAAGAATCCAAGCATGGGATATCATATTTCTTTCAAATATACTTTTTAACAGTTTTCATTTAACTAGAGAACTCAGAGAAAATTGATTCTCCTAGCTTTGTCTGTGTATTACATATTTTTTTTTTGCAAGAGCCCAGCATTGTTAAAGCCAACCTTTTTAACCTCTAAAAGGAATATTGTCACCCAATACACTGGATATATGTATCTATGGATTCACATTACTATTATCTCAAATAGACAGTATATATTACGTTAGCTGTATTATATGCAAATGGGTAATAATTCTCAAGCTGCCATGAAAAAGGCCATCTTTTTCAAGGGGCTTGGCAAGACTAGCAACCCAGTTGGATTTCAAATGAAAATAGTAGTTTAGCCTGTAAATCATAATGTAGAATATCATTCTAGTAGGCCCATTGCAGCTGACAAGATAGCTATTGCCAAAAATAACATTTCAAGCACATTTTAGCATCGAGTGTATGTTAGCAAAAAAACAATATGACTAGAGGGTATTTTTCATAAGTTTAAAATTCCCAGTGATGAAGATAAATGTTCCATTACAGAATATTCTGTGGTATCTTTGAAATTCCAAAGTGATATTACTTTCTTAAAGGACCATTTTAATGGGTGCTTAGTGAAGTTGGACTGTGTAAATTCCCTCCAGGGGAGGCAGATGTTAATACAGCAGCACAGCTGCTGTTTGTGCAATGAATCAACTAAAGAAGCAAGAACTTATGCAAGGAAGGGAATGTTCCATTGCCCACATCTTTTCACACCTTACTTAAGGTATTCATAATGGCTTAGGGAGGGATAATATTCAATTCAGTTCGATTCAATTCAACAAATGTTTATTAAAGTCTCAGTCTTGATAGCTATGAAGATCAAAACTTGAAACAGATCATGCTCTCAAAGAACTAACATTCTGACAGGATACAACAGGTAGCAGATGGCCCAGAGAATGGACAGTGTCGGACATGAAGTCGGGAAGAACATGTTCAAAATCCACTTCAGACACTTACTAGCAGTATGACCATAGGCAAGTCATTCATCTGATTCTATGAGCATCAGGTTTCTCACGTGTAAAATGAAGATAACAAAAGCATCTATCTCACAATATAGGAAGGACCATGAATTAGCATCTAAAGCACATTGCAAACCATAAAGGACGATATACATGATAGCTATTTCATTATGTTAACATACTAGGGGTCTTCAGTACCCATATTGATGTTTCTCCAAATACCCGAAATTTCTGGTTCCTCAGTCTACTAAGTTTCCATGCTCTACTTCATCTCGGCAGCACATAGGGGTGATAACAACTCTATTCTTTCCATCACCAAGAAGTGTTCCAGTTCTACGTTCATGGACTTTCAAATCCCTTTATCTCATCATATTTTACCATTCTTTCTCTCTCTTCACTTTCTGACCCAACTCTATTATTCACCATGATCTATAACCCTTCCACCTTTAGACATTTTCCTGAGGTACCACCTCTACTCTGGTTAAACTTCTCTCCTGTCCCAATCTTTAACATTTGATGAATTATGTCAACTCTCCGCTATCTTCTTCTCCCAAGTCCACTGTTCTTCATTCTCTGTCATTCTCTGTATCTATTCTGTTGCCAAAGTCTGTTGATTTTATTTTTTAACAACTCTTGTACTTAACTCTTCTTGCCTCTGATAATGCACTACTCTTGTATAGGCCTTCATCACTTTAGACTCGGACTAGCGCAATAGCCTACTGTCGGTCTTCCTGATAATATTTCTCTTAATTCCAATCCATCCATTTCTTAGGTAGCAAAGTAACAAAACACAGGTCTGACCATGTCACTCGCCTACTTAATGAACTCTAGTGACTCCCTATTGCCTCCAAGATCAAATACAAAATCCTCTACTTGGCATTAAAAACCCTTCATAATCTAGCCCCCTCCTATCTCTCCTGTCTTCTTACATTTCCTCTACCATTCCATATACTCTTTGATCCGGTGATAATGGCTTCCTTGCTATTCCTTGAACAAGATACTTCCTCCTAATACATGGCATTTTCAGTGATTGCTCCCATGAATTGAATATTCTCCCTCTTCTTGTCTCCCTCCTGGTTTACCTGAATTCTTTCAGGTTCCAGTGAAATTTCACCTTCAAGAAGGCTTTGTCAATCCCTCTTTATTCTAGTACCTTCATCCTGTTGATTATTTCTTATTCATCTTGCACCTAACTTGTTTGTGCATGGCTGTTTCAATGTTATCTCCCACATTAGACTAGGAGCCCCTCAAGAGCAGGAACTGATTTTTTTGGCCTTTATTTCTATGCCCGATACTTAGCACAGTGACAGGCACACAGTAGGTACTTAATAAATAAATCTTTATTAACTATCTCTAATCACACCTTATACACAAACCATTGGTTATTATCATGTACCTCATTTATTTTTACCCATATGTAGCTTAAGGAAGCTGGTTGAAGACACAAAATTGAACTGATTGGATCCACTATAAATTTCTGTCATCAACTCTAAATTTGGCCTTTGCCATAGAAGACAAATCCTATTTATTCCCAATCAATTCTCTATTGCATTCACCACAGCAGCGCTTCTAAAATATTCTCCTCTTTTCTGAAGCCTCTCATAGAGATGCACTACCTTTACTGCTAAAGACTTTGCCTCACTTCATAAGTCATGAAAAAACAATTGAGGTCATCTGCTCCAAGCACACTTTTCCCTTTTTCCCTTCATCTTAGATGCCTTGATAATATTACTCACTATCCCGTCCTTTAGTCAATTCTCTCATGATGATCGCATTCTTGCCAAGAGCAACATCTGTTCATTTAAAAAATAAAATTTAGAATCATCTATGGTTGGTGAATCTTCCACAATTTGGTTTACACCCTCAATATTCAACTGAAATTGCTCTCACCAAAGTTACCAATGACTTCTTAAATGTTATATACAATAACTTTTTCTCAGTCTTCATTTTTGCCGCATTTAACAAAACTAACCACTTTTTTTCTTCCTGTATGTTTTCTCTTTACTGAGTTTTCATGAAACTGCTCACTTGGTTCTTGACCTACCTGCCAAACTCATCCTTCTCAGTCTCCTTTTCTCTGCCTCTATTTATGTCATGCCTTCTAACAGTGGGTATATCAAAGAAGCTCTTTCCTGGAAGCTTTTCTCTTTTCTGCAACAGTCTCTCATTTGCTAATCTCCTTGGCTTCCATTAATTGAAAAATAATCCCATTCATAAAACATTCAAAGTGGTATATCCAGTTCTAGTCACACTGCTGAGCTAAAATCATGGATCTGCAGTTGTCTTTTAATCATTTTGAGTTGGATGTCTTACAGGTATTGCAAATGAAACATGCTCAAGACAGAGTTCGATACATTTCTCCTTAACTCCACCCTTTCCCAAAGTTAACTCTTTCTGTATTCAGAATTATCATTCTACTAACCCTAATTCACAACTTTGGTGTCATTCTCAACTCTTCATATTTACTTGTATACCTGTCTGAGAAGTTGCCAAAACATGTTTATATTTCCACAAGTCTAATCTGCATCCACACCTTTCCACTCAGCCAGCCACCACTTTAATTCAAGTTCTCATTGCCTCTTGTCTGAACTATTACAATTGACTCCAAATGAGTATCCCTGGCTCAAGTCTCTCCCCACTTCAATCCATCTTTCACATTCTTGCCAAAATAAGTTTTCTAAAGTGTAAGTCTGATCATCACTCCCCACCAAAAGAAATGAACAAGCAAAAATATAAGGTGGCCACCTATGCCTCTTATAAAGTCCTCCATTTTAGTATTTAAAGTTCTTCCAAACCTGGCCTCTCCCTATTGCCCAGTCTTCTCATATCCCACTTCCCTTAATGAACTACCTAGTCCAGCCATACTAGCCAGCATGCAGTTGCTAACACACAGCATGGCATCTTCACCCTCCATGTCTTTTCACTGACTGAACCCCTGGGGAGAATTCTCTGTTTCTTCACCTCTGTTTCTCCCTGATTTCTGTCCAGATTTAGCTCCAGTCTCCCCTTCTGCTAGACTTTTCCTGACCCCCCACTTAATTTGGCTTTTTATTCCAATGTTATACTGCATCTGTTCTGAATATATACTGTATAGACTTATTTTTGTACATTTTCCTCCTCTATGGAATGGAACATCCCTGAGGTCCAGGACTATTGTTTTTTCATGTCCCCAGCTCTTAGAATACTGCCTGGCATATAATAGGTGTTTAATTAATGTTTGTTCACAGACTGATGAGTTGAATGATTGGTGGGTGAGTGGGTGATGGATGGATGGATGAGTGGATGGGTGAATCAGTGGTTGGAGGGCTGGATGATTTAATTGATGGATAATAGATGTGTGGATGGACTGATAGAGAAATAGATGGGTGCTTGGATAGATGAATGGATGGATTGAAGGGTAGATGGATGTGGGAGAATTAGCCCAGACTTTTAGTCTAATTCCTCAATCTGTTACTTACTCCCTACATATTTTTTGATATCATTTCATCTTATAGGGCTTGAGTTTCCTCCTTTCTGAAATGCAGTTCTAAATGAGATAATTCAATCAAACTTAATTCACCAAGGATTTATTAAGTATCTAGTCACTATAGTGATATTCTCAGAGTACATGCACATGAGGTTAAGACAAAACAAAACAAAAAAAAACAGAAACAGCTGCTGGTTTAAGGGCCATGTAAGTTATGAGAACACTCCAAGAGCCCTTGCTGACACAATTCCTATGATGACTTATATCAGGTTTAAGATTTCTAAAATTTGAAATCAACTTTCCTTCTCACCTGTTTAAATAATTGAATCATTACTTCAGTTAAAACAATCCTAGAATTAATTCTTCTTTTTGGCAGGGAATTAAACGCTTTGAGCTAATCTGATGCATATAAGTTCTGAGAATTCATAAACACTTAGTGATATCCTTGAAAATCCTGCATTATGATTTGCCTAAATTAGCAAGTCTGAGCTACTGGCAAAGCCACAAATGCTTTTCATTTCAAGAGCATCATCACTTTCTGCTCAAGTAATAACTTTTTTCTAAAGCATCATTTCTGGTGATGCCAAGATCAGCGCACGTGCAGGAGCCACTTAAGGTTCTATTATCCTTTTTCGTTCTCTCTTCTGAGTAATTTCACCCGAATGGAGTTTAGTGTCAGTTGCTTAATATTCTGGGCATCATGTAATCTCCAGGTAATCGCTAACCTTAGAGCAACCTCTGCTGGCAAACAGAGGACGAGCTCCAAACATTTCTTCGAGTTTTAAAGTGGCATTTGAGCTGCTTCAGGAAATGAAACAAAAGTCATTTGAGGGTGAGGGATGTTGGATCTGTATGTATGCATATGTATACATGCATACATATATGTATATGTATATGCATATATGTGTAAAGGCATATTTAACAGCAAAGTGGTATTTTTCTTTAGAATTTTTTTAATTTATTACTTTAGCAGTTTTATTGAGTATCTGGAACCTAAGCAATCTCATTAGCTTTGATAGATTTTTCTTTCTTGCCAAATATATAATTCCCAAAAGGAAGAAGGAAGGTTGTCTTCTTCTGTGTGTGTATGCTTGTATGTGTGTATGTAGAGAGAAAGAGGCAGAGAGAAAGATGAGGGGAGAGAGAGAGAGAAAGAGAGAGAGAGAGAGAGAGAGAGAGAGAGAGAGAGAGAGAGAGAGAGAGAGAGAGAGCAGAGAGAAGAGAGTGGTTTATGGACAGATAGGAATGCTCAGGAGTATGTGGGTTCAAATATTCCCTCTGATAAACACTGTGCAAACTTTGGCAGGCTACTTAGGCTCTCAGTGCCCTCAGTTGAGCCTTAAAACATGTACGTTGCAGAGAAGTTGACATTCTGAACCAATAAAAGGAGTTTGTACAAATCTAAGAATTCTTGATAACAGTGAAATAGCTCCAGTCTATAAAAAGTAGTTATTTCATACACACATATCTTTATGGATTTAGTTTCCTTATTACATATATGTATATATATATACACGCACATATACATATATGTGCGTGTATGTATAATTATGAAATTAGTTATTCAATGCCCTAGTCTTTCTTTAATATTTGGGGAGCTCCCTTTTATCCGAGGTGATTCCTTTGGTTAGTAGTGTTATCTATTCCTTCAAGTTATCATCCACGTAGTTATGAGTACATGTCTGTGTATATGTTGCATTTTTACAGCAGAACATAAGTTTCTTGAGGTCAAGGGCAACTTTTCTTTGTACACCCATCATTACACATAGTGCTTTTCACACATGATACATTTGATACATTTAATAAATGGTTGTTGGGCTGAATTGAATCATCTCACAGAGACTAGTGATAAAGACTAGACCTATGTTTTTTGTAATGTAGGGAATTATTATACTGAAGAACCTTCCCCTACCAATGGCAGTCATCACCTATTCTGCAACTTTAGACAGTTGATTAGAAGAATGACAGGTTAAATCACTAACCCAGAGACAGGTAACCATTATGGTTTCCTGGCTCCACACCCAGTTTTTTATCCATTATTCACTGCTGCCTTTCTGCATCTTATGAATTTTGCACAAACAGCAAAGAAAGACACACACAGTGAGTACAAATCAGCTTTATATGCCTTACGCTCACAAGGTGATATAGAATACAACATCAAATATTTCCTTGGATGGACAATATGCCCTTTGTTGGTCATGAAGCCAAAATGAAAACAAACTGGAGGATCATTCATTTATTTATTCTTCTATTTATCATCTATTTTTACTCTTTCCACTCTAGAATAGACTGATTCAAAATGACATGGGAAAATGTAAATTTTTCGGACATCTCATTTTATGAACAACATTTGCTAACCTTCTTTCTTACTATGGGACTGAAGCTAGACCACTAGCCCTCATTTTTCTCTGCAGAATTTTTTATCTCAAGTAGTTTTCTGAGAATAAAATATATTTCTTTTTCCATCCTTTAAAAAATCATTATTGTCTATGTATTTACACCAGATTACATTCTTCCATTAGCACTACTCAATGTATAACCCAGAAATACAACCTTTTCTTAATCCTTCCTTCATTGTCAAATGTAACTTCCTTACTCAAGGTTTTCAGGCATTAAATAGTATGAATATTCATGGAATAAACCACCCATATGCAGTATTATATGAATAAATTATCATATTAATGAACCCTACTCTGCCATGGTAACACAAGGAACCTGCAAACTATCATTTCATTAATGAAATATTTCTTTTAGTTTGTACTGATTCTCCTCCAACTTCCCTGGCTGTTCCTTCCAGAGAAGGAGAGAGCTTCACCATGTACACACTCAACTTTCACCTCCTAAAGGCAGAGAAGGATCTAGTGCAAGTGACATCTTCTCCCTGCTCTAACCCTTCCCTTTTGATTTTTAAATATTAATTCTACAAATTTGGCCCTCAAGTCTACATGTCAACCCTTGACTTCTTTCCCAATCTTTATTTCTAACTAGTTGTTGGATAACTCTCTTCATGTTTACCCACTACTTTCAATATAATGGGAATAAAATTCATGTCAATAAATATGTCAGCATGGTGTAGTGGACAGGGAACTGAACTTGTTGCCCAGAAGACCCAGGGTCAAATCTCACTATGGACACAATGCCTTTTACCTTGAGTAAGGCGTGTAACCTCTCTGTACTTCAACTTCTTTAGAGGTAAAATGTTAGATCTGATGGCAGTGTTGGTCCATTCAATTCCTAAATCTATTAGTTAATAATGTACTAAAAAGAGTAGTTTTTTCATGTGGGAGGTAGTGTTTGATGTGCTCATGATATAAAAATGAAAAGTCACATGTTCTACAGCCACTAAAATTTAACACATCACGAAAAAAGTCATATCTCCTTTTTGATGATTTTTTTGAAGTTGCATCAAGGATGCCAGTATCTTCATTACCCACACTCAAAAGCTTAATGTCATCCTCAATCCCTCTTTCTTCCCAAACATACATGTAACCACCAGGTGACAGTTAGAGCTATAGACAGATGGAGATGAAAGAGATGAAAGGGAGAGAGAGAGAGAGACAGAGACAGAGACAGAGAGAGAGAGAAAGAGAGACAGAGAGACAGAGAGAGAGTAGACAGACAGCACAGTGGATAGAGTACTAAATTTGGAGTTAGACAGATGTGAACTTAATTTGGACTCAGACAAATACTAGTGGTGTGACCTTGGGCCATTCCCTTAACTTCTGTCTCAGTTTCCTCTTCTATAAAATGGAGATAACAACTGTACCTACCTCCAGTAATTATTGTGAGAATCAAGTGTAATGATATTTGTAAAGCACTTTGCAACAATGCCTGACACATGAGTAAGCACTATATAAATACTATTTTTCAATCTTATTGTAATAGAAGACATATAGACATTTATAAAGACAGAGACACAGAGACAGAAAGAAATTTTCTTCTAAGCATCTGATTACATTGACATAGAAAAAATGATAATTTGGAAAAGCTCTCCACTGATTTGAATCTTCTGAAACATATAATCTTGGAGAAATCCTTAAGCATTCAGGGGTTAAAAGATGAGGGTAATTAGTTATTACGTCTTAGAGGTAAGACTTTAAGTCTTCCTGACTATGAAGCCAACCCATTCTCTTCCATGCCAGAGTTGCTTTTGCTATCCCTCCCCGACACTCACACACAAAGATCTATATGGACAACCAAAAAAGAAGATGGATTATGAAAGGGACACAAAACAAAATATTCTTATTATTTGTATTCATTTGTGGGAATTTTTCTTATTTGTTTTTGCTAAAATATATGGTATATATGTGTTTCCTTTTGACTAACATGGAAATGGTACAAGTACAGTGGTTTGGGGTGAATATCTGCCCCATGATTGGTTTGATTGTATGTGAGTATGTTTTGTGAATGTTACATTTACAGTATTTGAAGAAGAATGTAGGAAGCATATCTATAATATCAACAGGGAGGACAGTCCCTCCAACAAAATAGACCTACAATTATTCTGAAACTCACAGATAGGAAACTGGTAAAGGTAAGTCCAATGACTTAACCAAGCGCATAAAATCAATACCTGTGAGATATAGAACTTGAATTTAAATTGTTCTTAGTCATAGGCTAGTCTTCTATTCTCTGTGTCACCACATCGCTCTGTCTCTTTTTAGTAATAATAAAAATATAGCATTTATTATACAGAGGTAAAACATATATATGTATGGGTGTATGTATGTATGTGTGTATATATGTGTGTATGTATATATGTATGTGTGTGTGTGTGTATATATATATACATATGTATATTTGAATTTCCTCAATAGAAATGGAAGGTAATGCTATTTGTTTTCCTGTAGGTCTGATGTGCTTGGAGGACTCATGAAAAGTGTTAAGTTGTTTGTACTATTTCAGTGAAAATGTAATTGGCATAACTCCAATTATAGTTTTATGATGCTTTTTTTCTCCACAGAAGCTTTAGAGGGCAGCCCGTCATATTTAAAGAGGAAAAAAAGTCATTAAAGTAACATTCTAAAGATATAGAAAAATTAAGTCCTGTGAGATTGTTTTCTCTTTTGCAGTACTTAGCCAGATGGTGAAGATTGCTGGGACTATTGTTGAGTGGGATGTCAGAACATTTCCACATTGTAGCCAGAACAAGTGTCAGTTAACAAGTACATTTCTAATGGAACATTTGATGAAAGTGAATATCACACTTTGGTAGTGTAGTGTTTCTGCTCAAATAATTCCCATTTTGAGGTGTTTGGGTTGCAGTCTGAGCCATAGCTGAGGCTGGGAATTCCCTGTAATATTTCATTAGGCTCATCTACTAGATTTATTCATAAATGAGAACAAACGAGCATGTCAGCATAAGTTATTGTGGTAATTTGTGAAACTGTTAATGAGATATTTTCAGAGCTCATAAAAGGGAAGAGCTATGTCATTAAATTACTGCACAATAATTTTATTTAGATACAGTGAGTGAGAGGATATTTGATCAAAAATGATGCCTGATGCATCAGTGAACTGAAAATGGGTGTGAAAATATCCCAGTGAAAGGGGTCTGAGACTGTCTTTAGAAGTCATTAAGTAAATTAGAAAAGAAAAATAAAACATGTTCTAAGAATCAATTTTGCCACTTTTTACCTATTTGAAAAATAATTGATTCTTAGGCAGAAAGTCACTTGTGGGCAAAAACTGAAAGAAGAAAAAGAAAAAAATCAGAGGTTCCTATCAATGTATGCCTTTAGCTTCTAAGGATGGCTTTACATCATGGCATATTGTGTTCATTCTCTCAACAGAATATTCTAGTTCTTGTCTGACTACTTCTCAGTCCTTTTTGGTGATCATCCAGATCAAAAACCTTTAGGAGAGTTGCTCAAGAGTCCGTCATGGATCCTCTTCTCTTTTCTCTCTGTACTCTGCCTTCTTCAACTAAAAAACTCCCACAGGGCAGTGTTCAATATGGACAACAAGTGTATCGGGTACTCAGAGTACTTTATTTTTTAAATCAGAAGCTGAAACACAATAGAAAAGTTCAAACAGCGCAAGGGTTGGAATTGTAAACTTCCTGAGTATAGAAACTCCTTTGCATCTTTTACATCCCCAGCACTTAGTAGTCACTTACATGTTTACTGATTGATAAGATAACAAAGTTGGCAGAACTACAGTAACATATAAAGATGATAAGCATGAATATTTTTGTATTAGGCAAATTCGTGTAATTTGATTGATTGGGTCTTAGGAAAATGGGATAGCATCGTAGCCACTATACTCCTGCTTTTTTTAAAAAAAAGTAATAGCATAAAAATATCTAATCCAGGAGAAGGTAAAAAGAAAGGAAAATGTCACCTACAAAAACAAATAGAAAGAGAGGCTGCTTGTAACAGGCTTAGAGCTACTCACGGCATATAGATTGCCTTGACTTCATGCGATTATTGAGCCAAAAGATAGCTTCTTCATCCTTTCCCCACGTGGAACACTGAGAGGATAACAACATTTTGAACCATAATTTCCCTTTTTTCCTGCATCAAATCCCAGTTTAAAATGGACCATTAAGGACCTCAAAGCCAAAGATCTGCCCTTTTCATTTTACCATTGCTCTAGAAAATGTTTTCTCTAAAATGAACAAGTGAAAATCTCAGAGTGTCTTTTATCTGATACAATTTGCTTCTAACTCTCAATCCTGTGTATCCTCTGTTATCTGCTTCCTCTGCTCCTACTTCCAAGTCTAGTTAAAGGCAATATGGAAAGAGTATTGACTAGGCCCTCGAGAAGTTTATGTTAGCTATGTTTTTCCTAGAAATCTGTCATAGATAGTAGAAAAATAACTTAATATGGAGTCAGAAGATATAGATTCAAATCCCAACCCAGTGTGTTAATACTTGTTTGACCACAGGCAAATTATTTTAACTTCTTAGGCCTCTCTTTCCTTATTTACAAATAGAAAGGATTGAATAAAAGAGCTCTCAGTTTCCTCTCAGCTCCAAATTCTCTGATCCAGTTTCACTTTGGACTTCTTTCCTTATGCTCTTCATGTTTTAAATTCATGTTTTAAATGCTCATCTTCATCTGGTAGATTCTCAAATCTTCATAAATATATATTTCTGTTGCCCCATAGCTCTAGTCCAGGACTGCTAATTATCTTCCAGATATTACCATCTGGTTGTCTGTCACTTGAAATATTCCATGTCCCAAAGGAAATTTACCAATTTACCCACGTAACCTATATCAATATTTCTGTTTCTCATGCCACCATCTACCCAACACTCCAGCTGAAAACTTACAAAACATCTTTGACTTATCTCAATTTCCTCACAACCCATTCACTTTTCAAGCTCATATTCTCAAGCTGACTTTTGAGGTCCCAGTCTTATGAAACTGTTCTCTCAAAGGTTGGCGGTGCTTCCTTTCTTGGTAAATCTGATGACCATTCCTAATTTCTCATCATTGTTGACCTTTTATATCTATCAACATTGTTGGTCAACCCTTTCTCCTGTCTATTCCACTTTTCTTTGGAGTCTTCCTTGGTCAACTTATTCCTGTTTCCCTACCTACCTGTTTGCCACTTTCAACTTAGTCTCCTTTGTTGCTTCATTATCTGTCTCAGTCCATTTATTTCTGGTGACATCAAGTATCTTTCCTGAACTCTGTTTTTTTTTTTCTATTTACCTCCATGTTTCTGTTATTTTTCTGCCTAACAGCTATATCATCTTTCTCATTGTTTAATTATAACCTTCACTCAGATAACTTATATTTCTATGTGTAGCTCACTCTCCAAAACTTGTCTTCTACAGTCAAATTCCAGGAGAGACATCTCCAACTGAATATTCTGTAGCAACCTCCAATTTAACATGTACAAAGCTCAGCACTTTTCATCTTTGAATTTGCCTATTTCTGCTGAATAATCTACCATCCTCCCAGTAATTCCAGTTCATCTATGGTTCTTCCCTCACTTACCTTCATCTAAATTACTGCAAAAGTCCTGTTGATTCTATATCCATAGCATGTCTCACATTTAGCTACTTTCCCCCATTTTGCTTCAGGCCCTTAACAATACTCAGCTAGACTATTGGGATAATAAGCTATTAAAAATCCCTGGCTCTGATCTCACCCCATCAACCCAACCTCACACAGTGGTCAAAATAATCTTCCTAAGGCATGATTCTGACTGGGTCACTTTCTTCTTCAATAAACATCAGTGGATGTTCATTATCTCCTCTTAGACAAAATAGAAACTATTCAACCTGATACATAAGGCCTATCACACCTGAACTCCCACCAATATTCCAGTTCCAGTCTTCTTCTGATGACGCTATGTGTTCAAAACACTGCAACTGAATTCCAACCTACCATCCCAGTCCAACAACTCTCCTGCCCAGATTTGCTGTGTACAAACTATTCCCCACATTCAATATGCCACCTCCCACCTGTGTAGTCCTTTAAAAATGAGATCCTTGTTTACTTCTACGTACGGGATTCCTTTGCTTTCTTTAAAGACCCAATCAGGGTGCTACTTACTCTGGTTTGCTGTTTCTGGTCCTTCTACTTGCTTGTCTTCACTCTTCTCCTCCAAAATATCCTCCCAGGATATTTTGCTTGATCTCTCCTTTCCTCTTATAGCTCATCATCTTGTATAGTAACTGTGTATATGTCATGTGTCTGCTGTTGATACCCTATGCAAGCTCCTTGAGAATTCTGACCATGTCAGATTTTCTCTTTGCCTCCTTGGTGCCCAGCACTTGACCTTCTTTGCAGGTTATAAAGTGCTTTAATTTCAACTTTAGCAGTCTCTTCTTCACTTTGTACACTGAATAAATACTGTTTCATTTCTAGAAATTATGTCTCTACTTTCCCAGTCCCACTAAAGACTACCAGTTCAGACAGCATCAGCTATTAGTCGGACTAATATAGTTGTCTTATTACTTTCATTTTCTTTCCTTGTTAATGTTTCTTTCACATTGTTTCAAAATTAAGCTTCCTAATAGACCATTCTGATCCCATAATCCTGCTCAAAATGAGGCAGTGCTTTCTACTTCCTCCCAAATCAAGTACAAGCTTGAAAATGACGCCCCTTTCTCCTGTGAACACTTGTTAACTTAATGCCACACATTTGTCTTCTATCACTTTCCTTTACGTATTTGATGTTCAAACAGCATATCTATTCCTGCATCTCTTTTCTCTTCTTGCTTTTTCATATGTTCACTACCTCCCCTTTGACTGTAAGGAAAAGAATACATTCCCCATGACCCATCTCTGCTCATTCAAAGTTTGCCATTTTTTTCAAGATCCAATAAAGATACCACCCCTTCCATGAGATTTTCTATGATTTGCAATCTGAAAGCAAAACATAAGTCCAAATGAGAACAATGAAGAAGATGATGACAATAATGGTGATGTTGATGATGGCTGTCATTGCAACCATTTATATGTTCTCTCACTAATCACTTATTTCATGGAGTTTTCATAATAATAACTAACATTTACCTAGTTGTTTAAGGTTTGCTTTTTACAAATATCTCATTTTGTCCTCACAGCAACTGTGAGAAGCATTTTAGAGATGAGGAAATGGAAACAGCCAGAGATCTATTTATTTGTTCAGGGTTACATAGCAAGTAAGCAAGGCCTTATTTAAACTCAGTTCTTGTTTAATCCAGATCTATTTTCCTATCTCCTGTACCATTGAGCCATAAGCTTATTATTCTTTCTTTGGTGTCCAGTCTCATTCTTCCTTGCATTGTAGTCATTTTTAAACTTATCTCCTCTATTAGAATGGAAGCTCCTTGAGGACTGCATT
>JAJHZJ010000730.1:950000-1031438 GCA_023548195.1 Bettongia penicillata ogilbyi
TTGGTGAGCTAAAAGCTAAAACTAGGAACAATTCTTTACTTGACACAAATTTCTATCCAATATAAATGAATGTTTATTGCCAACTAGGTGGTATTCAGCATACTGTATACTCGGCAGCAGAAAATAGGGATAACATAAGAACTTGTGACCTCAATCTTTTTTTTATATATTATCAGGTGAAACTGACCGGTTTCCCATTGCCATAGACCTCACTTTTTTGAACCAAACCATGTGTCATCCTCCTTTCAAAAGGAATTCCCTTCCTCATTCCCCAATTACACAAAAAAATAATTCCTTTCTCCTTCCTACACTCATTCTCCTCTCCTCCTCCTTCTCTTCTTCCTACTAGTCTTTCTCCTACTTTTCATTCTGTTTTCCTTCTCTCTATCTCTTACCTTTTGGTCCTTATATCTCCCTCAGGCAAATACAGACACCCCAAAATAACTTTATCTTTGCTAAAATACATTATTTAAAAGTTGAACCTGGGCACTTACAAGTCTTTGTATTTTTATATTAATGGAGATAGAGCACTAGAAATCTAAGTCACAGTCTTCATTCATGAGCAGTTGGTCTATAGTAGAGGACCGCTCCTTAGAAGGGGACTTATTTTCCTATTGTTTTGTGCTTTCTTTTAAATATCTCAGAATCAAAATGATAAGTATTTAAAGAAAAAGAAGAAAAACAAAATATGATAGTAGAAGAGAGAGCTTAATTTTTTTAGGGGGAAAAGAATCTTGCCTCTGTTACCAATTGAGGGTTTGTATTGCTAGGTCTTCTTTTCATCTATGAACACGATATTCAAATATTATCTTGGTTTATCCTTTTGAACTATCAGACCTGTCACTAGCAAGTCGTATTCTACCTCCTTTTTTCCATTCCATTCAAAGATGCTAGAAAACCAACTAATATCAGTTTGCTTCATTTCATTTATGAGAAGCAACATCTTACTAAAATGATGCCCTTTCATGCTGATGATAATATTGTATGTTCATTATTAAAAGCAAAATTGTGTGTGTAAAATTTTAACATCTTGGTGGTGACATGAAAGCCCTATATTATACATCTCCAAAGAAATGTAGCAATTTGCCTAAAAATTTACAAGTAGCTAATGTCAGAGGTGGGGGATGGTTCTCCAATTGCAATGTAGCATGATACCTTTCTAAAATAATTTTCTAAAAGAGGAAATTGATTCTGAACAAAATTTAGATACTGCAATGAATAGCATTCTGGACTTGGAGACAAGAAAATTTGAGTTCAAAACTACATACACTTACTGCATAAATATAACTGTAGGCAAGTCACTTAGTGGCCAGCCTCAACATCTTCATTTATAAAACGTAGGTAATGACAGTACCTACCCCACAAACTTTTTTATGAGAGCCAGATAACATAGCATATGTTAAATACTTTGCAAACCCTAAAGTGCTATGCAAATGCTAGTTGCTGCTGTGTCGTTGTTAAACTCTTTATAAGTGTCATTTCCTGGTCAGTAAGAATTATGAGTAGGGAATGAAATTTATATATTATTAGATAGGATGTTCATCAATTAAAGACATGATTTTTCACCTATTTTCATATCTGTTAATTTTTTTGATGAATGTGTCTTGATAGAGTGGGTTTTTCAATTCACATTAAAATATTTTATTGATATATTTGCTTTACATCACTTTCACTTCTTTTTAAATTCAATTTTATTTTATTTTTAGATCTGCATTACCTCCCTGCCTAACACCTCATTGAGAAAGTAAGAAAAATAAAATGTGTTACAAATATGTATATTTAGGCAAAATTATCTTTTCGTTGGACGTAACAGACTAATCTCCCTTACCTACACCATTATCTTCATGTAAAAAGACAATAGCATTCAATATACTCATAGGAACAGACAATATGTTGACATTTCTATTCACAGAGGTTATGATTTTTAGCACAAATATGATCAAATCTCAATAGTTTAGATACAACATTGTTACACATAATGTTACAAAAACTTTCAACAAAGACAACAGTATTTTCAGACTTCAATGCATCTCTCCTCATTTTACAGATGAAGAAACTGAGGCACAGGAAGATTAAGTGATTTGCCCAAAGAGCTGGAATTTTGGTGCCATTCAGTTTTAGACCCTACATAAAATAAAATCCCCTACTCATAGGGTTAAGTGTCCCATCCAGGATTGCACAGCTAGTAAGTGTCTCGAGTCTGGATTTGAAATCAGAAAGATGAGTTTTTCCTGACTTCAGACATGGCTCTTTACCTACTACATACTTAATAATTGTTCAGCCTTAGGATTCTGCCCAAGTTTTTTGACTCCCAGCCTAAAGTTCTTTCAATGAGATCACTAAAATCAAATTAGCTTAAAATGAGCTCACCTAACTTTCATCTCATATCCTCCCTATCATCACCTCTTATGGGGAAAAATAAATAATACACTTACATTTCATCCGTTCTTAACATTTTTAGAGAAGATAATTTTTCACGCTGGAACAAAGAATAATGTGAGATAATATTTTTTCCTTTACCGAAAGAACTATAAAAGTACACTAAACAATACATTTATTGAGAGCTCTTTATAGATATTAGCTAAAATTTTACCTTTAGCGCATAAAATATATATCAACAAGCATTTATTAATGGTCTACTATATGTAATACTTTTGGAGAGTCACTAGGATACAAAAATAGCTTCTTAGCTCAAGGAGCTTATGTCTTAGTAAACAATTAGCTCTCTAAACAAAGGAAAGGGAACTAGAAAAAAGCATTTTCTCAAAAAAGTGTTATTTTTTCCCACATATATGTCTAATATTATTGGGGTTTTTTTGCCTCTCTGAAAGGAATCATTTCCTCTGAGACTAAATGGGTGAGACAATAACAAGATCATAGAAATTTCACATTTAAAAGAAATATCAGAATGCTTTTTGTTTAAGCCAAAGATCAAAAAATGTGGCTTGTATGACAGACAAATACTGGCTACTTGTTTTTGTTTACCAAAACTTATATGAATGTAAACCTCATTCATATCTGTCATAACATACAATAACAAGCAGTGGACTGGAATTGGCCCATGGGCCAGTTTGCTAACCCCTGGTTAACCCATACCTGATAAATCCCCATTTCTACAAGATACCAGACAAGTACTTAACTAGCCTCTGTTGGAAGATCTACACTGTAAGGAAGCCTGTACCACTTTTGGCTACTAATTTTGAAGGAAGTCTTCTCTGTTATCAAGTATAAGTTTGCCCCTTGGCACGTACCACTCTTTCATCCTAACTCTTCCCTCTGGAGCTAAACTGAACATATCCAACACCTCTCCCACATGACAGTCCTTCAAATACCTGCATGTAGAAATCACATTCCCTCTCCACCACTTTGCTTTTTTTCTCCAAAATAAACATTCCTGCATCTTTCAAATGATCCCCTTAGGGGACAGATTTGAGGCCCTTCACCACTGAAATCATTACTCTCTGGACATACTCCAGCTTACTAAAAATCCTTCTTCAACTGTGGTGGCAACAACTGAATCTGATACTCCAGAAACAGACAGACCAGGCAGAGAACATTGGATCTATCACCTCCATATTCTGCTGTACTATTTTTCTCTTAACCCAGACTAGGATGCCATTATTTGGATAGCTACCTCATTAATTTTAAATTAACCCCCAAATCAGGCTAGTTGATATCTAGTCATTCTGTCCCTCATCTCATACTCCTAGTAAGATGACTGAATTTTATACAATTTTACATTCAACCCAATTAAACTTCATCTTGTTTGATGTATCCCAGTGTTCTAGGCTGCCAGATCCTTTGAAATTTTAACTATCATCTAGTATGTTAGCTATCCCTCAGAGCTTTTCAAAAGCCCTACTTCTTACATTTATAACTTTATGATCTCTGGTCAATAATTTAACTTCTCTTAGTTTACACTTCCTTATTTATAAAATAGGGAAAATATTTAATGATATATAGATGATGTATGTAAAATGCTTTGAAAATTTTAAGGTATCATATAAAACTATTATCATTATATGCAAATATAAGGAGATCTTCTACTCCTTTTTCCAAGTCATTGAGTCATTGATAAAAAATGTTAAACAGCACATTTGACAATGTTGTCAAAACATTGGCACAAGTTGGCCTGTATTTAAAAAGCTGCTTTCCCAACAAACTGTAAGAAAAAAATGAAACATTCTCTCAAGGGTAATTTTTAATAACCACTATAATTTTAAAACATCATTTCTTTCATTAATATTGAGGCCTTTACAAAATTTAGCATTAATCCAGGATTGAATAGGGGGAAGATAGAAGGTTAGAGGATGGGGGAAAGGATATTTTCAAGTAGTCTATGTAGTGAAGAATAGCTGCTTTTCTCACCCATATAGTAGAAAGATATTGAATGTTATAAAATACTCTAAACGTTAAAGTAGTTCTATAGTCACCTTAAATGAATATCCTTTCAAAAGATACGGATCACATCCTATGCACACTTTCTTATCTTGTGCGACTCTTATTATAACCCTCTCATGAAATTATGATGGAGTCCATCCAACATGCTCTAGACTTTCCTTGCTTTGCTTTGACTTTGGAAAGATACTGGTGAATCAGTCAAGCTGTCCAAATATCATGAAGTCTGCTTTCTTATGATCAGCTAAACAGAATATAGAAAGGTACATCACTTTTTTCTGGCCTAATCACTTGGTTAGGAATTCACTGTTCATGGCAACTTATGACCCAAAGACACATATTACAAAAAATAGAAAAAAAGTATTGAATACCATTTAATTTTTGATAATCAACAAGGTATTTTATAAATCTTTATTTCAGGGTTCAGAATTATGAACATCATCTATTAGCATGCCATGGATTAGTCAAAATGTTGATTTAGGTCAAACTGACCTCCTTGCTTTTCCATGTACGTGACACTCTTTATTATGCCTCTTCTGCTTCCTTTGGTCTATTTGCCATGCCTAGAATGCTCTCCCTTTAAAATTTTTGTCTTAGAATTTCAAACTCCTTTTACAATTCAAGTGCCAACAAAAGTCTTCTAGCTTTCAAAAAAATCTTTCATGGTACCCAGGTTCTGGTTCTGTCTCCAATATCTGAAATTACTTTGTCAAGTCAAGTCCAGTCAACAAGCATTTTTAAATATTTGCTATGTGTCACACATTGTGATAAGTTCTAATAAGCAGAATAAAGGACAGTTTCTGCCCTCAAGAAGCTTATAAAGAGGGAAGACCAAAAATAAAAATAAGCTGAAAACTGGAGCAAGGTGAGGGTGGAGGTATGGGTGAGAAAGTTCACAGTACAACCTGGAGATAAAAGAGATACAGTTGAACTAAGTTTTTTCTTTAAGAGGAGTTTCTGGAAGGATCTACCTGATTAAAAGGAGATACTTTAAGGTACTTCCAGTTTGTGATAACCATGACTGCAGTGTGTCTGGGGAAAAATGATTTATTACAGTGTTTAGGGTAAAAAAATATTGCTGAAATTCAATCTTATGTGATTAAAGGTTGTCCACATACAAAATGTCACTTGATCTCAGTAACTCTAAGAATTCCAGAGATGGATACAATAGATGGATCCAATAACCACCCAAAGAATTTTTTATTTGACTTACCATATCCAGGCTCTCCTAAGGAGTCTGTCCAAGCTTCTGTTTTGGATTACAGTTATTCTTATCTGTCTCAGCCTACTTTGCTTTTGGGTTGTCCTCCTATAACAACTACTTAACTGCATACATGGGGTAGATGGGGTTCCTCTGTGGGAAACTTTTGTCAAAATTCTATTTAACATGAATCTTTTAGAATCTGGGTAAAGAGATTCATTCCCTTTCGAGCTCATTCTTGTTTACCAAATGCCTAATAAATTTCATTCTAAAACTATTTCATATTTGGGATCTGGTCTTGAAAACAACATGAGTTTGTGGGGCAAAATGGAGAAAGTCTGAATTACAACACAATGAATTTTAGAGTACTATAAAAATGCTGGTCATCATCATCATCTTCATCAGTCTTTTTTCTTGTCAATGAGAATTATGGTTAGAAAACTGAATTTTTACTAAATAAAAGACTGATTTCATATTTATTTATTAAGTATTTAAAGATCTCAAGTCTAGGGGGGAGGAGCCAAGATGGCGGAGTAGAAAGACTCACTTATGCTAGCTCCGAATCCACAGCCCATAAATTTCCTGTAAAGAGAACTCCCCACAAATTCTGGAGCAGAGCAAACGCGCACCAACACGATGGAAGAGATTTCTGTTCCAGAGAGCCCTGGAGAGCCGTCCCCAGGGTCTATTGCGCGCCAGAAAGTGGAGCCCACCCCTGTGCTGCCCTGGCCATGGCCCCAGAGGAGCTGATCCAAGCAGGCTTCAGGGATGGAACCTCCGGCAGCTGGGAAGGTCCCTCCACCCACAGACGCTACAGGTCAGTGAGAGAGATGTCTGGGCTGGCCGAGAGGGGAGCAGGGTGTCTCTGTGACTCGGGTACCCTTGGGAAGCAGCAGCAGAGGCAGCAGTGGCTGGGACTCCCCAAGCAGGCAGGAGTTCCATTATTGAAGGTCTCTGCATAAACCCCCTGAGGGAACTGAGCCTGGGAGACGGCCCTGCCCCCACCCAAGCACCAGAACTTAAGCTCACATTGAATAGCAGCTCCACCTGCCGCGGAAAGCCCATTTGAATCTCAGACCCCAAGCACTAGCTGGGTGTATCTAGGCGGGGGTGCAGAGGAATATCAGAAGTCAAGTAACTGGCTGGGAAAATGCCCAGAAAAAGGAAGCAAAATAAGACCATAGAGAGATACTTTATTGGGGAAGAGATGTTCCTTCCTCCCTTCATTTCTGATGAAGAGGTACAATGCTTGCCATCAGGGAAGGACGTGGAGGTTGGGGCCTCTCTATCCCAGACATCTGAGGTCAATGCCTGGTGGGCTCAGGCCATGGAGGAGCTCAAAAAGGATTTTGAAAATATCTCCATGTGCATTGCTTTTCTTCCTTGAAGATAGAGACTATTTTATTTTATCTTTGTAGATCAGTGTACATTATTGCACATGGCACATAGTAGGTGTTTAGTGTTTATTAAAACACATTGAATTTTTGAATGCTATGCTTTCCAAGTCTTCAGTAGACCAATCCTCCTTAGTTTGTAGATTTCACTGCCAGGCCTGTCCATTTCCATATAATTTCAAAACTCAAGAAATATTAAAGAAAAGTATGGAGAGAGGGCAGAAAGGCAGTATAAAAATAATTGGTTATTGGATTTCTTAAATTCCAGGAAATAACAGACTCAAACTAAGAGCAAATCCATAATTAATTGTATTTTTCAATACATTTTCCCTTAATATGTATTCTCCTTGACTCTCTCTCTCTGTCTCCCTGTCTAACTATCTTCACATTCTCTGCCTCACTCTTTCCAGATTGTCTCTGTTTCTCTCTCTGTATGTCTCTCTGGGTCTCTATGTCCATCTGTCTATCTCTCACTCTCTGTCTCTCACACTCAGTTCAAAAATGTGCATTCTCCCATTGTTCCTGGTTTTCATCTCATAAACTTAAAACTCATTTTGGTTACCTTTTTACATTCTCTCCTACTATACCATATTTGAATTCCAATCTTTAATTCTGATAATCAGAATACAATCTATTCAGAACACTAATATCACATAGGAAAAGAAATGGTGCTATTACAACCATTGTTAAAGAATAATGCATTTTTTCTTAATATTTGGGATGATGGTTGTTCTGTCTATATAGCATAATACTCCTATATGAGTTATGACCTTTTCATAATTCTTTTTTTCTGGTTTTTTAAATTCTGTTGCATGGAATTTGTCATTGGAGGGAGAGAGTTCCTTTTTATCATGTCAAACAAGGGACCTGTATGTCATGGTGGAATGGAAATCAATGTGTTTTTGCTTCTGAAAAATTAGATAAACCTGAGAGGAAAATGTTTGTCTCAGTCCAGGAAAAAGAAGAATATTAAAGGAGAGGGGTCTCAAATATGTTCTTGCTAGGGAGAGGCAGTTTCTGTGAGGGTCTGGCTCAAGGATAAATAAGGACACTTCTGCTAGAAGAGGCAGGCTGTTCCCTGTCAGATACAAATGATCCATTGAGAATGAAGAGGGAGAAGATTAAAGGGAAAAAATTTGGCCTGTCATGAAACTAAAGTAATGCATCAGACCTCCTACTGTTTAGACCCTGCATTTATGCTCTGAGGTTTAGCAGCCTTGAAAAGGGCCTCCATGGGGCTCAGAGAGAGTAGTTAATCTGTGGAAATGGGAATACCTCAGAGTAGAAGAGGATTTACCTTCTTTCAAACATACCAAAAGCGCTAAATATCACATTTAAATTAATATAGTCTTTCTGCAAAAGAAAATCTAGGCCTTCCACCTTTCTCTACACCTAATTCTTTTTTTTTTTTTTTCATTTCGGGTTTCCTGACTTCTACATGAAGGAGAAAAAAAAAACATTTAACTGATCTAAAAAACAAAACAGGGCATAGACACAGCATTCACCTCATGAAAATAAATGAGGACTACCTTACTATATGCTCCCTAATGAATTCATCAATTTAACTTACATTTCTGTTGGAAATGACTGTCAACTATGAAAAATGTCCTTTATTTATGAAGCAAATTGTTCACATTACAAACATTCAGAAAGGTAAGTCACTCTAACTCTTAGAATTAAAAGGAATGAGAAGGTTGCTCACCATCCCTGCCAATGGGAAGTGGGCAGCAAACAATTTATACAGGTTCTCTATGCCCAAGGACCAGGCAAGCTTAGTCCCAATATGAAGTCTACTTCAAAACAGTATTTCTTACTGCTTCTAAGGAAAAAAAAAACCACAATAACCTGAATTAATGTAATGCTTTCCTTCCCAGGATCTCAAAGTGCTTCCTCTAAATGATCTCATCAATCCTCATGGCATTCCTATGAACTAAAAAGAAAAGAGGTATTACAGGTATTATTACTATGCACTTTACTGAACAAGTTGGAAGGGCCAATATGACAGCCTGGCACTGAGTCCTGAATGTGTGTAGCCAGCTGGGTGAATGCCTAATTAGTTAATAGTCATGAAACTCTCTAATGGATACCACTGAACCATGAGAAGAGTTAGCTTCATGTGCAGGCAGTGCAAAATCATAGGCACACACAATATTAGAGATCATCCAATAGACCTCCCTTAGTTTATGAGACACAGAAATCTGAGTGACAAAGTGACTTACGCAAATACCTAAATTATGTAATTTAAAAAGTAACTAGATGGGGCACCTAGGTGGCACAGTGGATAGCGCACTGGCCTTGGAATCAAGAGGACCTGAGTTCAAATCCAGCCCTAGACTCTTGATGCTAACTACTTGTGTGAGCCTAGGTAAGTCCCTTAACTCCAACTGCCTCACCAAAAAGGGGGAGCCTAGAGATCTTATAAGCTCCTCTCCCAAATTCACCTTATCATAAGAAGCAGGAAATGTCTCTGTGAGAGTCAATTAATTGTTTTGAGTTAATATTTGTTCAAAAATGATATGCTACATTTGTAAAGCACTACATTTGTAAAGCATTTTTCTTTGTGGCTGTTCAGTTGTTTCCAATCATGTCTAACCCTTTATGATGTCATTTGGGATTTTCTTGGCAAAAGTCCTATAGTAATTCACTATTTTTTCTCCAGTTCATTTTATAAATGTGGAAACTGAGGCAAACAGGGTTAGATGACTTCTCCAGAGTAGCACAGCTAGTAAATGACTGAGGCCAGATTTAAACTCAGGAAGATAAGTCTTCCTGACTTCAAGCCCAGCAGTCTATTTACTGTACCACCTAGATGCCCAAGAAGAATTGGTTCAGTTCAGTATCACTTGGTTCAGACTAAGGAAGAACTCTTATGGCTCTGATGCTTCCTTGTTCTTCTGTGAAATGAGGATCGTAAGACTTCTATTATGTTCTTCATTGGATTGTTCTGAGGAAAGGACCTTGTAATCCTAATGGAGTTATATAAATAGGAATTGTTATGATAATACTCTTATTTTCTTTTTACAACAACTCTGTGAGTAGGTTTGATAAATAATTCTACTTCTTTTTATCCAGTAAGGATACTGAGGTTCAATACCTCACTTAACAGTATGTTAAATGACTTGCCTAAAGTTACATTACAAACAAATGGTATGGCCATGGATTAGATTCATGTGTTATGAAGCCTTGTCTTCCATTCTATACCACATGGCTTTAGAAACTCAGATATGACTGGGAGAGAAGCATATGAAAGCATATGAAACTGGAGGGGGTGGAACCAGGACCAGCCTCTGATAGTAATGATCCACCTCTCTCAACATGGTGAATAAACATAGGGCTGAAGAGTATTAATTCTCACACAAGAATGTGGGAACCAACTTGACTTCAAGCCAATTTTTGTTCCAGGCCACAAACTCATTAGCAGATCAACTAAGCCAAGATGAAAACCTGATGTTCCCTCATCCCAAAACAGCTCACACAGGCTAATGTAAACCTACTAGGGTTGAGAATATTCAGAATATGGATCACAACTACAGAGGGCCTTGGGATTTATATATTTCAATCCTTTTATTTTACAGAAGAGCAAACCAAGACTCAGAGAGGTAAATTGTTTTGTTCAAAATCACATAGGTAAGAAGGACAATAACAAAACTCATAATTAAATTATTTGTTTACTTACTGCAAATACAGAGCTCTTGCCATTATGCCATATTGACCGTTAGTTAATAATTCCAGAGTTGTACAGATTTTGAATAATTTTCAACATCATGAGAAAAAGCAAGTGTACAATTATCACTTCTAAGTGGGACTCACAACTATTTCATACAGCCAACAGCCCCTGCTCACACTACAATCTTAGCTAATCTGCCTTCAATAGTAACAGCTGTGCTGTGTGAAAGCCCAGCTGCATCAGCACCATGGCCAGCAGCCTCTTCTAGGCTTTGGTGCTAATTCATCCTCTTCGAACAAGTTCACATCTCTTGACTGACTCTGCAGGTCCAGTTAAGAAAAAAATTAATGGGAGGAAGGAGAAAAATAAACTTAGGAGAACACAAATTGTTTTGTTTTGTTTTTTAATATCATAACTGGTTCTAAAAGAATCTAACAACTTGCATCACCCGGAGAACCAGTAATAATGAGCTTCTTGACAAGAAGACCTACCCTTGAGCTATTATTTCTCTGGGACCTATCTCTTGTTTTCTCCATTTTCCAAATAAATCTTAGAATTTCAATGAAGTCTCAAGGAAACTTACTATGTAACTTTAAAAAGGTAATAAGTATTCATATAATTTAATTCTTTTAAAGTAAATTGAGTAAATTGAGACTCAAAGAAGCAAATGATTTCATCAAAAGTTACAAAGAGAAAAAGTCATTAACAAAACCTGTAATGAAATCTCGGATTTACTGACCGAGAATTCAGAGCTCTTGATCTCATACAGTGCTGACCATTAGGTGATAATTTCAGAGTTGTATGGTTTCTTGTGCTACCTGTTGAAAGGTCAAAAATGTCACATCTAATGCATACCACAAGAGCAAAAGAGGTATTGCTAGGCTTATTTTATAAAAAAAAGAGATATATGTCTAAAAAGAGGATGCAGATTGACTAATGAAGATGGTAAATCAGTCACATAATCAAATTCTCACCCCAGAAGACAGATTTGTTTGCTGTTTAGTCCACCATAAGACTGATTTTAAAATCATTTTCCCTCATTCATATAACGAGAGACAAAAATGGCCCAATCTTGCTGCACTAAGGAAGAGTCTCCTTGACTATGTTGCTTTCTCTCCTACTCTGACTCCCCATTGTTTTTCTTTTTCTTAAATCTTTCATCTCCATTCTGAGAGATTGAAATGAAACATATAAAAATTCCCTGAACATCAGACTCCCCAGAGGCCAACTGAATTACTATCTAAAAGTCCCAACATAGCCTGCCTCCGCTGACAGCCTTTTATCCTCAGCATAGCAAAACCTAATTCCCAACTGAATTCTACATTTTGGGCCTCTATTCAAAGGGAGAGAAACTGACCATGTAAAACTAAGCAGAAACTGTGTTACTAATAGCAAAACTTTAATGCCATCTTATTTAACCCGTATCTTGCTAGCTCTGAGATCCAATGATTCATCTTACAATGTGATTTAAAATAAAAGACAGTCACATACATCCATATACTAAATAACTAAAGAGTAACTGTAGAAAAACATAAAACATGCAAATGTGATGCAAACTGACTTCTACATTCCAACTCCTGTGAAAGACAATGCCTGGTGATACAAAACATAAGGCATGATTTCTCTGTTCACAAAGCTTGCAATCCAGAGACATCACAATGCAAGGACAGTGCAAGACTTTCTGGATCTCAGTTCCTTCAGCTGACCATTTAGGATATCCACTAGATGAACTTTAAGGACCTGAACAAGTTAAACCTTCTATAAATCTAAAAAGAATAGACTCAAAATTGACCAGCTACACAACAAATTTGTAATATCGCAAGATACAGACTTGAGGTTAGTTTGCTTGGTGTATAGAGTGCTAGAATTGGAGTGGAATCCAGCCTCAGATACTTACTAATTCTGTAAACCTCTACAATTTTAACATCTTTTACCCTCAGCCTTCTCATCTACAAAATGGGAAAAATAATAGCACCTATTTATTAGAGTTGTCATGAGAATCAAATGAGATATTATATCTAAAGTACTTTGTAAAGCATCAAAATACTAGCTTTGTCACCTTTAACACTGAGAGTCTGGGGCTTCTTTCACCTTATCTGTATGGCATGATGGGTAGAATTCTGGGTGTGGGAATCAATAATATCAAGGTTTGAATTCTACCTCTGACAGGACCCATTTGATCTTGGCCAAAGCAATCAATTTCTCTGAGTCTCAGTGTATTTTATCTGTAAAATGGGAATAATAATAGCATCTGCCAAAAGAATTTTTTGCAGACTTTAAAGCACTATATAAAATTGAGTTATGTTTTTTTCATTAATTTCTCCGTATGGAATTCTGATTATGACATTTGATAAGCTAGTTTTTATAAACCTCTTTGTAATTCCTTATAAATCTGTAAGAAAACAATTTGGTTTGATCTTTGGTGTTTAAGGATATTTTAATTAAACTAAATACTGAGAAATGTTCTTGATCACTTTGATACCCAACTAAGGAGTTTTTGTCTTCACATGTCTGCAGTAATCATTCAGTCTTCACTGCCTCCTAGGTTCCTGGAGATCAGTACACCTGAACTCACAGAGCTTACTGGTTCCATTGACTTTGAGCTCTTGTGTGGGGCTCTGGTCCAGAACTTCTTGGCAGTCAAAACAGAGGTAGTAGGAGTCAGCAGAAAACATGAGGTGGCCATCTAGCCAAGCATCTGCACTGGATTTCTGCCACAGGGTCCTGCCTTGATTACTGGCTGGGAAAGTTCCCAGAATTCAATGTTTAGAGGACCTGAACATGGCTTCGAACCCAGAGTATATGAGATAGCCAGCTGCAACACAATTACATTTCACTCAGATTTAAAAGATGAATGTTTTAGTCTTGTGGAGATCATTCACTAGTCATTTTTGGACAGTGTGAAGCTACACATATGATGAGGTGAATTTGCCTCTGTAAATCATGTATCCCATCTAGCTTTAACAAAGATGTTGCCTTAGAACTACTTAGGTATTCTGCACTGTATCATAGACTGTTGGCTTGATAGTTCTGTGAAACTGTCCTTTAGCTATTTTATGTATGTATGTTTTTTTTTCCTCCCTAAGCATTTTATAAAGTCTTTGCAACCAGAAGCTTTTAGATTAGGAAAAGATTCCAGAAATCCTGTATCTCAACCAATTAATTTTGGAAGGATACTGAGACCCAGAGAGTTAAAGGCAGAGAAGCAGAGTAGAGCTAGACTTGAAAGAAAGTTATTCAATATCTATTACATAGATTTCTGTATTTCATCATAATAAATCCCAGAGATATGGGAGAATATCTATAAAAATGATCTTCCCTTCTCTTTCTTCTCCAATTGTGCAAATATAGTAACAACCACACTCCTTCTATGTGGACAGAGGATTCTTGATGCATCTATTAAAGGCACCATTGAATTAGTAGCTCAAAGTGCAGGGAAAAATCAGTGAGAATGTATGAGGACATGATGCCTTTCCTAATTACTCTCTTAGACCTAGATGGGTTCCCAGAATACCCTACTAGACCTGGAAAAAATCCTGAGGGCCAAACTTCCCCAGCAGCAAGGAACCCCAAATAAATTGACTATCTTGTGGATTCCTGCAAATCCCCCTTACCTAAAACAGATACACACAGACTATGGTTGTGATGCGAAGAAATCAAATCATTCCAGGTACCCAAAAGACCCAACCTGTTTGCACTAAAGGAAGATCCACAGAGCTGATCCATGGAGAAATATGGAAATTTACACAGAACAAAATTATCTGTTCACCAGAAAAGTCATATAATAGTCTTTACAATAGAAGGAATTAAAACTTAAATTTCCCTAACACTTTATCACTCATTGATACAGTTCTTCAATATTTCTCACTTTTGAGGGGAGAAAGGTCCTTAAGGAAGGAGTTGGTATTAAGGTGTATTGGGAAAAGATTCTCATAGAAAGTGAAGGTTTTGCTGCAACTTAAAGCAGTCCAGGAAATCTGAGATGAGGAGGAAGACAATCTCAAATATCTAGGAAAGCTAGTGAAAATTCCTGGAGTCAGGAGATGGAGATTATTTTGTGAGGAACAGAAAGGAACGAGTGACACTGTATCATAGAGGTGGGGAGGGTGATTTAAAGTGTACACAAAAAGGAAAAGGGTAGATTTCAAAGGAATTTTAACACTAGAGGATTTTCTATTTGATTCTGGAGATGACCAACCAGCAGGTTACCGCAATACTTGAAGTATGAAGTGCCTTGGGTCCACCCCTTGATGGTGGCAGCTTCAGAGGAGAGGGGAGCGGCTATGCAATATAGCTGATTAAGAGCTAGTCTTCATACTAAAAAGACATGGGTTTAAGTCACACCTTTCATAGATATTGTCTGAGTACCCTGGACACCTGAATTAATTTCTCAGTGCTCTAGCAATTCTTTGCAAAGAAAATGTAGATCTGCATTACAAGAAGGAGTTTCCTTATCAGAAAGTCCCCTATACCAAATGAAGTCACAAACCTAATTCCAATCTTTATAAAGAATTTCATAAGTAATACTTTGTATCTGGAACTTCTTTTCAATTATGTATATCAGTGGTCTACTGTATAGAGAGTGTAAGGGCTCTTTCCATAAATACAAATTTCAGTATATCTATAACTTCTAGTCCCAGAGAGCTATCTGAGGTTCAGTGGAGCTTTGATTTTTCCCTTAGCTCCACTTCAAGGAAGTCTGAAATGGGATTCAAACCCTAGTCCCCGCTAACTCCATGTAAAGAAATATTCCCACTATATCATATTGACTTTCATTAGGCATATAGAGATCAGAATAAGCATTGAAAGTAGACCTGTGATTTCACTGGTATGAGGCAATCCTCCGTGAAAAAAAATCTCTTTTTCAGATGAGGTTGGCATCATTTCTTTAATGGATAGCCTTAGAAAATTTCTAATGGAACTGAAAAGTTAAGTGACTTGTGTAGGGTCACATAACCTGTAAGTGTCAGTGAAGGTGATATTAAGTTTTGCTTATCAATATTTTTCAATATTTGTGGTCAAGTTCAGCACATATGTTTCCAATATTGGCACCTCTATTTCAAATTTAAAAATAAAAACCTAATACTACTACCACTGATAAAGTATGTATTTTTATGAGCCACTTTGCTGAGATCTCCGGCCAGAAAGATGGGAAATAAAACTAATCATGCCTATAATCATGCAATGTAATAGGGACAATATGACATATATACAAATGTGAATGATGTGAAATATGGTAACAATAACATATTGATCCAGATGATGTGTGTTAGGAAATTTTAAGTAGAGAAAACTCACTTTCTACTGGGAGGGTCCCATAAGTACTCATGAAGGAGGAGGTTTCACCTAAATTGGGCCAAAAAGGAAGAAAATGATATCACGAGGTATGTGCTCTAATTTAAGGGAAGACAAAGATGCACAGAAAACAAGTAAAGTGAAATAATGTTTTAAGTGGAAGAGAAAGTGAATGGAGTAATTTGAAAAAAAAATCAAGAAAGAGAAGTCAGAGAGACTTTATTGATGCCTTGAATAATAAGTGAAGGAATTTGTATTTCATCCCATAAGGAAAAGAAAATAATGGAAAGTATTTTAGTAGGGGTTATGATTTTATTAGATATGCTTCAGTAGAATTATTTTGGCAGAAATCAAAGAGTGGTAAGGTCTTTCTGACTAACATTCAACAGAGAGAATTAGTCCAAGAGGAATAAAAATCTCATGAAATTGAAACTCTCAATAGATAAAGAAAAATAATTCCAAAGAGGAAGAAAACAGTAGACTTGTCTGAACATTGTGGATGCACAGAGAAACTGTCAACCAACTTAGGTAATAAATTGTTATGTAAACAAGGTAAAAGTTGGTACACATGGTGAATGGTGAATGTTAAGTAGTGTCATGGCCTTATTAAAAATTGTATCAGGGGCTAGCCTCTTAATGAACTAGAATGGTAATTAAATCTTATGATAATAAAACAGTATTTTTGATATTCTGGAGCAAAAGAGGAAAATCTAAAACATAAAAGTATCCACAAAATAGTGGAAAGGTGTGATAATGAATGCCATAAAGTATGAATACTTAACTCTTATACTTCTGTTTTCTGTGCCAAGACAAGAAAAATGTCTATTGAAGTGTTGATGCCAAAGATGAATTTTTTTTAAATCAACACCTATTTCTCCTTAATAAGGTTAAGTCACCAAGCTAAGATGAACTGCATCCCAAAAAGCTGATATAACAAATATGAACTTTGACATAAAAGATACCTCAAAATTCTTAGTAAAGTTTTATATTTTGCTACCTTAAAATTGCAAGAAGACTTTTGGAACAATGTGCATTTAACAGAAGAAAGTTCTCTAGAATAGGAGAAAAATAAATATTGTTTTAGCTATTAAAAAAAGCAAACAGAATAACATTAATAAACTATACTAGTGAACCTGACTTAAATTTCTAACAAAATGTTTTAATGTATTATTACTAAAGGTATGGTTAATGAATATCTAGAAAAGAAAACAGTGATCGTAAAGACATAATGACAAATCAGAAATAGTTAAACTCCTCCCCCACCCCAGAACATAATCTGCTTGAGGCAGAACTCTTGATGAGTAGAGTAGTTCGTAAAAAATGAAAAGGTGTCAAGCAGAGCAAAAGAAGTTGGTTTAGAGTAGCATTTTACACTATATATCACAATAAGCTTCAAATATATATTCCATTGGGATACAAGAACTCACATTTAAGGAAAAGTGATACTAGATGGAAATACTCTTAATAATTTGGGCTGGGAAGACCAAGAATCCTTGACCAAGCAAGGGATGGTGTAAATCAATAAAGAGAAAAAAAGAAAGAGAAAACACATGAAAAATCAAGAAAGCTAGCATTAAAAAGTAAGCTGTCATTTGGAGAGAGGGTGAGGAAATTATACCAAATATCAGTTAAAAACAGGATATACATAGGGAATTTACAATGTTTTGGAAGGAAGTGCAAACTATTAAGAATTTTTGAAAGATTGTTGCAAGTTTTCATTATAGGAGAAATAAAAGTTAAAACAACTGTGAAGTTCCACCTCACATCCAGAAAATGGCAAGGAAATAAAAAGTTGGAAATTAATGCTGAAGATGCTATGGAAAGTCAGGCACATACATTCATTTTGGGTTGTATGATTTGATGCAACCATTCAGCAAAATTATTTGAAATTATGAAGGAAAAGGTCAACAAATTGTTTCTTTTAACTAATAATTTCTAATGCTGAATGTACAGCCCAAAAAGGTCAAGGATAAAAATAAATGCCACGTGTATGTCAAAATATTCATACCAGCATTTATAATGGTAAAAAGAAATGCAGTGGGCCTCCATTAATGGAATACAGCCAAAGAAATTGTGATACATCAATACAATCTAACAAATACCAAATACTGATATGATGAATTCAGAAAGACTTTTATGAGATGATGAAAAGTTAAGTAAGCAGAACTAGAAGAAATGATATATAAAATAACTACAAAATGTTTAAGTACAAAAATAACACCAAAAGTAATTATAATGACAAGTTTTGACTTCTGAGGATATATGACATAATATACTACCTGCCTGTTCCCTGGAAAAGTGGAGGACTATGGGTTTAGAATGGTTCACATGCCCCCAAAATGGTTGCGAGGGTAGGTTTTGATTATTTTTTTTCAACAAGAGGAATTACTGGTTGGTGTCAAAGGAGAGAACGGAGGAATACATTCAGAAATGGCACCCAAAAATTATTTTTAAGCCTGCATGGTTTTGTCCATAATAGGTAATGTCAGACTTCATTTTTGACAGATAATGGGAATGGTCCAAATACTTTAGCAATGCATTGGATGAAATCTCACATACGATTTCTGTAGACTAAATGAAGAGCTTTGGATTCAGTGACAACAGTCAATCAGCTAGCAAGCATTTATTAAATACTTACTACAATCCACCATGCTAAGTGCTAAGAATATAAAGCAAAGATAGTTCCTGCCCTCCAAGAGCTCACATTTTAATGAGGGAGAATATATACAAAGAACCATGTCCATAAAAGTGATGCATAGCGCAAAGGGAACGTAATCTCAGAGGGAGGTACAGTTAGGTGGATATGGAACTGTTCGCATGGTGGTGCTCAAAGAGGAATGTAAGTTAATTATTCAATCTCAGCTTCAAGGCTATTCTTCAGAGGAATGCTCCAGGAATCTGTTTCCCTCTATGAGCTACTTAATATTTCTATCACAAAATTTAATAAAGACATATATAATATTCTTCTCAAATTCACACCTGACACAAGGCTGAGAGAGATAAATAAAACACTGAAAAACAAACCTAGTATCCAAAAAGATCGTAACAGCATAACATGGAATAAATATACAAAGCTGAGATTTATTTAATATATGATTTTTTGTCTTTTGTATTTATATGTCTAGCATTTTGCACAGGGCTTAGCATATTGTGTTTAATAATTTTTTTATTCTTTTTTCGATTCATAGGAATAAGTTCAAAGTCTTAGATTTGTGTTAAAAATTATATTTTATATCACATGATACAAGACTTGTGGTTAGACAGTAGTTCATCTGAAAAAGATGTTGGCAGCTGAAGTAGTATTAATGGATTGCAAACTTAATAATGAAGGCAGTTAGATGGCTCAGCAGATAGAGCACTGGGCCTAGAGTGAGGAAGATCTGAGTTCAAATGTGACCTCACTGTGTGAGTCAAGGCAAATCACTCAACCTTTGTTTGTTTTAGTTCACTGAAGAAAGAAATGACAAACCACTTGAATATCTTTGCCAAGAAAACTCTATGGATCCCAGAGCCAGACACAACAGAATGACTGATCAACAACTTCAATGAGCAATAGTGTTATATGGCAGCCAAGAAAAGTAAGGCAATTTTAAACTTCATTGAGACAAGCAAAATATCCAGGACTAGGGCAGTTGGAGTCTCCAATGCATTCTAGTCTCATCAGATGACAATTGCAGCATGATACTGTAGGAAGGATATTAAAAGGCTGGAGAGCATTGCAAGTAGGATAACTGAGATAGATAAACTCCAGATCATGAAATCTGTTGTTGGTTGAAATATATATATATATATGCCAAGAGAAGAGAAGATTATGACTGCATGTGATGACTGTCTTCAAGTTAGTCAAATGACATCATATTTAAGAGGGATTAAGTCTTGTTGTACTTGGAGGCAGAAGACAAAACTAGCAGTAGTGGGAAGCAGTTACTGAGATTCAGCTTTAATATTAATTGGAGGAAAAGATTTCTAAAAATTAGAGCCTTCCCAAAGACAAACTGGTTATATAGGGATAGAGTATTTTCCCTTTCTTCTGAGTTCTGAGACAAAGGCTAAATGACTACTAGCCAGTTAAGTTGTAGAAAGGGTTCTTGATCACAGATGGGTCTCATCAGATGACCTCCGTGGCCCTTGCCTACTTTGATACCCATAATTCTGTATCTAGATGAGGATTGGAATAGATGAGAGGAGATTAAAACCTGGAGGAGACCTTTACAATAAAAGATTAAACATGGTACTCCTCATTTAGCATCCAGGATATATCTTCTGCTGTGGATACTTGTCTAATACTCTATGCTACGTTGTAAGCCATTTGAGGGCAGAAATGACTTCATCTAGTATTTTAAAATTAACTTTTCTTCTGACAGAGCAGCTTTATAGAATGCTTGAAACATATCAAGCCCTCAATAAAAGACTTTTGGGAAGGAATTATCCAGAATTTTTTATGGCTTCTTCTTTAAAATTTTAACAGTGTTGTGGTTATGGAAACAACCCATCCCCACTATAGCAAGCTGTCCTACATGAGCTCCTGTGGTCTAAGAATAATAATAATAATTAGCTAGTGGCCATATTTCTCAGAATGAGATTCTCTGAAATTAACTACATTGGTCCTTGGCCAACAGATACATAGTCCTTTTCTGGGCATGGAATCAAAGCATTTTCATCTTAGTAGCACCTACCAGAGACTGAACTTTTGGCATTGCTTTCAAGAGCACAGGCTCACCTTCATGACGTGATAGAACCTTGAAGGAGAACTGCAACAGACATCCTTATGTATGGGGCAACACACACACACACACACACACACACACACACACACAGAGTAGCTGAGTCTGTTCTATGGACCAGACTATTGCTATTCTTTCCCTCCACATCATTCAGGAGAAGGAAAGCAAAACTGGTTTCTCTGTTTACATCTATTGCAGAAGGCAATACTTTTGCCTTTTACTTCCCTCACTCTGCATCTCTTCAGTAGATAAACACAGTGACTGCCTTGCTCCCCTGAATATATCTCTACCCTGGAGGTAACTAGGTTTTTGGTGAGTATTTACATCACATCCACAAATCATTAAAAGTCTGAACCATGTTCCTCACTTTCTTCCCAGCTTACTCTCTGGTCTACCCCATCGATGCACTACATATTGTTCAGTCATTTTTCAGTAGTATCTGACTTTCTGTGACCCTATTTTGGGTTTTCTTGAAAAAAGACATTGCTGTTTACTTCTCCAGCTCATTTTACAGATAAGGAACTGAGGCAGAGTTGAGTGACTTGCCCAGGTTCACATAGCTAGAAAGTATCTGAGGTCAGATTTGAACTCAGGTAGATGAGTCTTTCTGACTTCATGCCCAGCATTCTATTCACTGTGGCCCCTAACTTCCACAATGCACTAGAAATCATGTTTCTATTTTGGTAGCTACTCATCCAACAAGGCCCCTAATTTCTACCTTCCTTCTATTGCCTTCCCTTATTAGAGTATAAGCTCTTTGAGAGTAGAAATTATATTGGTTTCCTGTTTTTGTATCTGTACGGTGCCTGGAACAAACATAGTAAATGTTTTATAAGACTGAAAGGAAGAGGCTAAGGATTTGTTAAGGCATCTACTAGGTTCCAGGTAGTGTGCTAAATATTTTACAAATACCATTTCACTTGAGCATCATAACAACCTCCTCTCCTTTTTTACTATCAGGAGATATTTTCTTTTCCAGAACTATAACCCAAAAAGCAAGATGCTCCCTGAGCTTGGCATAATGATTCATTTGTTCTCATTCTCTGGATGAACTCTGCTGCTGCTAAATTCCAGAATTTGCTCAAACCAGTCCCAGGTGGTCCCCGAGCTTTAACAGGTACCTATAGGAACCATGTTTTGGGTCACAAAGCTCTACTATGAACAGATTTTTTGTCACTAAGCAAGCTTGCCTTGTTATTGTTATACCTCCCTGCTGTGGTTCCACCTTACTGCTTAGTTCTTTGTCCAGAAATAACTATGTGTATCAAAGCTTAGCCTCACTGATTTGCATCTCCATGATCTTAGTGGAGACCCCAGCACACATGTCTAGTTTCCCTCCTCCAATGAAATAAAGAAGGTTTTTTGCCTATAACCTCTGTGAGCTCTTTGGTACTTTATTTTATTTTTCAGAATTGACAGTTGATATAAAGCTTTTGCTATAATCTCTATAGCTCTTTGGTCAGAGTTGACAATTGGTCTAATAACCTCTGTGACTCTGGTTTATTTCATGCTATTTTTTCAGAGCTGATAGTTGGTGTATAACATATGAGAGTTCTTTTCAGGGTTAACAAATCATATAAAAGAGATGTTATTATCACAAATATTTTGTTGAGGAAACTGAGGAAAACAGAAGCTACATACCTGCTCAGGTTCACACAGATAGTATTTGTGGTCAGAAGCAAACTGAAGTCTTCCTGATCGCAGACTCAGGGCTCTATTCACTGTGACACCTAGTTGCCTCTATCTAGCTGTCTATCAGTCTGTTTATCTATTTAACCATCTGTCTGTATCTTTATTCTGGATTTGTGATTTAATTGGTGTATGGAATTCCTAGATGAGAAAATTTCCTCTACAAGGGTGCATCTTCTCTGGAATTTTTAATCTTAGTTGTCTAGAATCCTAAGATTTAACTGACTTACCTAATGTCCCACAGTCAATTTACATCAAAGGTGAGATTTCAATCCAACATTCCTGGATCCAAGCCTAATCCTCAGTCTCCTACATCATGCTACCTTTTATAGACTGGTGTGTAGATTCATTGTGTAAAAGAAAAATATACTGGATATTTATTTTTCAAGTACAATCACTACTTACCTCTTAGCTCAAAAAGATAAATTATGCCAACACGATTGTTTTCAACTTATGTGTTTGTTACTTACCTACAAACAGATAGATGGCTTAAAGAATGGGAAGCCCAATCTTAATAAAATTATGTACATTTACTAGCTCTAAGTCACTATCATCTCACTTACCTCAAAAAGATCCCTGGGCTGCCAAAACTTGGCCAATAATTCAAAGAAAATCATTGACAATCTGTCATCTGTCCCAGGGAGAGGTCACATTTGTTCTCATCTTCACAGTGAAAGTCTAGCAGATAACATTTTTGTTCTGATCCTATAAAAGCACAGATGAGAGGGCACAGATGAGTCAAAACCTCAGAACCTCAAAGAGTGTCACTTTCATAACAGACAGAACATGGAGTATTAACGTTCCCCAATAAATCTTCACAATAGCAAATTCTTATGGATCATAGAGGTCAATCTCTCCACCTCCTGTTCAAAATGAAGGATATCTAATCTCTTACTTATTGGTTGGACCTTCAATTTTATAGTTCACCTTTTAGACAATCAATTGTATGATAGCAGAGAAGCAGTGGTTTTAGGTATTAGCACACTCCTCATAATCCATATTCTACCTTCAGTCACAATTGATAATGAGGCATAGATGTCTTTAAGTTATGCACATTTCAGTATTATGATTCAATTTCATTCACTTGTCATTTCCTGGTCTAGGGACACCCCGAGGTGGATTAGCAGAGATTTATATGTTGGAATTGTGGTGTATGCACAAGGATGCATGATAAAGTCAATACACTGTACAACCTTAATAGGAGAGCTAGGAATTCTTCCATTTCAATACTGCTAGAATAACTTCCTATTTTGAGAATCAGTCTATTAAACCACAATCATTTATTATCATTCCAACTATGTGCCAGGCACTAAGTAAATCACTAAAGGTGCAAAAGACAAAAATAAAACATTTCCTGCCCTCAGGGAACGTTTTTACATTTCATCAAGTAAGACAACTTTTGCATGTAGAATATATAAGCATGGATATTTGTGTCTAGATATGTATGTGTGGTGTGGGGGTAGGTCTATAATCTAATTCATAAAACCATTCCCTAGCAAGGAGCTTCTTGTACTATTAATGTTTAACAATTTGTCTTCAAGTTATACTTTTAGCTGCCTAGAGGTCTAGGAAGTTAAATGATTTGTCTGAGGTCGACTTGGACAGCTACCAGATAGCAGGAACAATTCTTCAACTCAGGTCTTCCTGATTGTGAGGCCAGCTCCCTATCCATGGTCTTTTATACCAATTATATGCAAAGTAAATATAAGGTAATCAGGGAAGGAAATAATAAGCTTCATGAATAAGGAGGTTGAACTTTGAAAGAAACTAAATTCAAAGTAAGGATTATAAAATAGGTCTATAACAAAGAAGAAGCATGCTATTTTGATCCACAAAATTTACTACTGCATGCATGTCTGCTGTTTTTTTATATGCACACACACATATTTCACATATACATACACACACATATCAAGGACCATAGATTTTAAAAGATCCCAAAGCTCATCCACTCATAGGATCGCTGATGAAGAGCTGATAGGGACCTTAGAGTTAATTTATTCGAAGTCCCTTTTTTTTTGTAGATGAGTAACTTGAGGAACTAAAGGTGATCTGACTAGCACAAAGTAAGATAAGTTGTTTTTAATATAATTGGGTTTTCAACCTGTGTCTTGTAGCACCAAGCCAGGCAAGGTTTCCTCTGGACCACACTGGGTACATTTCAGAATGCAGAATGAGAAAAGACATTACCCAAAACATTTCTTCTGAATATAGAAGTATGGAACTTTATAATATACTCTACTTAAAATTGATGTCCTTTTCACAAAGTATCACCTAAGCTACTCCTACCCCCAATAAAGTCCATGTCTCTGATATTACATTCTGAAATTTTGAAAAGTACAGTGCTTCAGGGCTCCCTAATTCTCTTGGTGTCATTTTTGGTGAGTTAGTCAATCACAAGTTAATGCCACACAAGTGTGATATCAGGAAATGAGAATTTCAAGAGTTCAATTGTCTTATATTGCTTACAATCTGAATTCAAAAGCCTACTTTGTTTTATCAAACTAACATTGATTTATAGAAAGAAAACATACATTGAAAGTAACATATGTGTGAAAGGTCAGATATATACCAAATGGAAGATAGTCTGAGAACAATGGATATGACCAGTCACCCCAATATGTCAGCCCCATTGAGAACTTGGTATGTTGATTCAAAATGAAAGCAAGTATCTGAAACAAATAAGTGAATATATTTTTGCCTAAATGTTTTCTGTCACAATCTGTTATGCTGCTTGAGCTGCTTCACAGAATATCCTACTGTGACAGTACAAAATAATGTGACATGTCAGATGTGACACAACGGAGGATACAAGAAAAGCTTCACATATAGAATCCTCTTCTGCCTTTAGCAGACATTCAGTCATTCAGGATTCCCATCTCCTGTTTACATGGCATGGTTGCCTTGCATGTCCCTATTATGAAATCCATTCTTGCCTGTGGATTCCTTTGTAATAAAGTTAACAAGAATCTCAATAAAGATTTGTGTTCTTTTGATTAATGTTTTATCGATATGTTTTTAATATTTATAACTTCCTCATGACTCCCTCTAACCATTTGAATGAATGAATCAATTTAAAAGCATTTATTATACACCAGGCAACCATAACTAATGATAATAATGATAACTAGCATTTATGCAGTTCTTTAAAGTTTACATATATATGTATATATGATCTCTATTGAAATATATGAATATATGCATATCTTTACTTAATCTTCACTATATTCTTCAATTGTTATCCCCATTTAGCAGATCAGGTAATTGAAGCTGAGTAAGCATAAGTGACTTGCCCAGAGTCACAAAGCTAGCAAATTTTGCACTCCAATCTTCCTGACTTCAACTATACCTTTATACAATAGCAAATTTTGCACTCCAATCTTCCTGACTTCAACTATACCTTTATACAATAGAATCCTACCTTGTAACAAAGAAGAACATTTCAACAGGCACAATCAATATATTAGTCATGTCTAACATTGTATACCAAATTTTAAACTTAAAATCCACCACCTTTCTCCCACAAGATAAGAGGCAACCTTTATCATCAATCTTGTAATGTGACTATTAGTCACTATATTGATCAGAGTTCTGAAGCCTGTCAATCTTACTTTCCTATCCAAGGATTTTCCATAAGTATCAGATAGGTTTAGTCATCCTTTAACATCTTCCCCTGATACCACAATATAATTTGAAGGTTGCTCTGAGTTCTGAAAGGCTGCACAGGAGCTATAGAAGTGATAGGTCTTGCTAAGCTGAAAAAACTCCAAATATTAACTGAGTGATAAACTCACAGTAAGACAAAGAAGAACATGATCTAGTTAATTGAAAAATGCCAAGATGACTTTTTTCCCATTGTGAAGGGTCACCATAACTCCCAAAGAACAGATAGTGATGTACAAAAAGATTAAATCCTGTGTCTCTGTAAAGAACCCACGCTCTGTTAAAATCACAGGTATTGAGTACATATGCATCACATTACATCCAAAATCATCAGATAAATATACCCATATAAATAATCCTTGCATTTAGTAAATTGTTTAACATTTTTAAACTCTCTTGGAATTAGTATGGAATTAATGAGAGTTGTGGAGTTCCTGTCCATGAAGATCACACCAAAAGATTCACTTTTTATTCAATGCCCTTGTTGAGCTCAGATTTCAAAGCTTTGTTAATTGAATGAGACCGCTCCATTCTGAGAAACTCATCCTATTTTTGTCTCACTTCCAGATCAAGAAAGCACGTGACTCAATTCCATTTTAAATTGTAGCATACTATGCAAATAACAGGACAAAGAATTCCAAATACAAATGTTTATGCACAAACATATATGCACAGCATACATACATGTGCTTGAAGGTTGTGTGTATCTGTCTTTAACTGAGGCATTAAAATGTGTTTTAACTTATAGCTGAGCAAGGAAAGAAATTATAATCTTTAGAAATATCAAAGAAAAATTTGTCATTTTTTCTTCTTCCCATCAGACTATCTTGTATGTACGTCTATGAATGTGTGTATGTGTCTCTTTCTCCCTCCTTCTCTCTCTACCTCTCCCTCTCCCTCTCTCTCTCTCCCTCTCTCTCTCTCTCTCTCTCTCTCTTTCTCTCTCTCTCACAGACACACAGACACAGACATACACACACACACACACACACACATTCCCTTCTTTCACATAACTTTCCTGAAGAAGTGAATCACTGGTCCACATCCAGTGGACTATGGATGTTCTGGATCTGATGCTTTTCTGTGAATCTTTTAAAGATGAATGAGTTTTGCAAAAGCTTAGGTCCTTTTGCATCTATGAAAATCCCCAAAGGCATAAATAACTTTTGGCAATTCTCTCAACCCACAGAAATTACATGATAAGGGCAACAAATTACATTTTATCTCATCTTAGGTGGTACTTTCAACTGTATTATCTTTACTTCACAATGAGAGAACTATTATTAGACACATTTTACAAGTGAGGAAACTGAACCTTTAAGAGATAAATGATTCAACAAAGGTTACTCTGCTAAAAAGTGGCGGAATGAGAATTCAAACTCAGATTTTCAGACTTCATACCTAATGCTTTTTCTAGTACACTACTATACTGTCACAAATCCATTCACAGTTGCTCAGTTTCTCCTTTGAATAATCCCAGTATAAAATGAAAACTTGTAAAGGGTTAGGCACCTTACAATATATTCTTTGTAAAAAAAGAATTTTAGGAAGTAGTTTCTGATAGTGACTGCTTCCAGCACCAAAGCAGCATCCCTCCTATGAAAAGAATTTAAATCCACTAAAAGGTAGAATCTAGGTAAAGATGAAAGAGGGAGGCACAAAACAAAACACTGCTGCCATATTTCTACATATATGAAAGAGTTCATATTTCAGTGGGTTTGTGATTTTATCAGCGAAGGTATTCCTTCCACTTGTAAATACCATGGCTTCTCTGGACCTTCTCATCTTGTACAATTTTTTTTCTTGTCACCCTTTATATAGTCCAGAAATTATGTACGCAAAGTGCTGGAGATTTTCCTCCAGGTATTTTTCAAAGGCATCTTGGGAGGCCTGTCCCTCTCTTTCACAAAAGCCAGACAAAGCTAATGGTTGTTTATCAATCGTCACTTTTCCTGACCTCTCTGTAGCTTTCGACTCAGTTCATCTCTGTCTCTACCTGAATGTGTTTGTTCACAACATATCCAGGTGTTTGTCGACTTACTTAAGAGTCGACAAATTATCTATCTCTATTATGTTTGCTGTCACAAATGTTGGAAGGTATACTGTAATCACCTTGGTCAATTTTTGTATTATTTTATAATGATACCTTAAAGCAAAATGACCAAGGGTCTCAAAATTGTTTTCCTTATTTCTTCTGGCAATAGGATGCAGTCAATTCTTTTTTTTAATCGTTCCCTCACAGCAGATCTTTCAAGAAATACACGCATTTCACTTTGACTCCACTTTGTCTTCTGATTTCATTTGGATTAAAATTTTCCCTATTTATGTTTTAATTTCTCTAATAGCCTCATAGTGAGGGGCTTCTAGGAATTTCTAGTTGATTTAGATAATTTTGCAGACAAGAGGATCAAAGCCTGGAGAAGTTAACTGGCATGCCCATTTTATACAAATGTACAAAGTGGAAGAGCTGAAAATTCAAACCCAAGATTCTCTGATATCAAAAGCTTGTACTTTTTCTGCCAGCTGCTTTCTAACAACATATTTGTCCTTGAAAAAAGATCTCACATGATAAGGACAATACCTTAAAATGTTGTTTTCCATCTTGTGTAGTTTTCCCCTGGTCTTTCAAAAATGTTTAAATGATTGTCGGTATAAAGAAGGGCAAATAGTGAGGAAATTAAAAGCTCAATGTTTATATTAAGAGTTGGTATTCAACAAATATGAAACAAGAACACTTGATGAAAAAGAGGACCTTAAAACTTTATTTGAGTATTAATGCATTATTTCACCAGATTATGTCCTTTAAAGGCAATACTTCTATTGATTGTAATACATATAAGACACTTTTATCAGGAAGTCAAGACAATGGGTGAAAGAGATCAAGGTTGAAATGAGAAACAATGTTCTTTCCCTGACAATGACATAAATCTCTCAGATAACAATCAAGAAAATAATGTAAAAAATATGTGAAACTAGAAATAAACAGAAAGATACCTTCTGTCTAGATACAGTCAGTAGAACGGAAGATCCTATGGACTTATTTCCATTTTGTCTTTTTTGTCTCCAGAAACTAGTTTATGTGCATAATCCATTTGTGCACATATATGCATATATCAGTATATATGTTAGATTTTTAGAAGCTATGGCGAATGTTAACATTCATATAGAGTTTATGGGGATGGATTATGTAGGGCCCACGCTATCCAGCAACAACAACAAGCTTTATAGCTCTGTGTTATGTGAATTATTAGCTTATTCTTATTCAGATCAGGTACTAAGGAAATCAAAATCTGTTCTAAAGATTGTCAGTTAATTACTATGCTTGCAGTATCTTTCATTAAATGATCAATTAGCTCTGAGCCCCATCCTCAGGGTTTTTTATTGTTTATTAAACCTTTCCCATACACTCCTCTCTCTCTCTGTATCTCTTTTTCTCTTCCTCTCTGCATATGTACATAGATACATTTGTAGGAATAAATTATTCATTCTCTATGTATGTACTCATACATGTATAGGTACATACATATATACATATATACACACATATATATAATATGTATGCCTTTGTTTTTCCTTTAATATCCTAGACTTAAACAAGTTTATTATTTTTATGTTATAATACTAATAAAGCAAAGACCCAAATTTTTTTACCATGTATCAACTATGAAAATAATCACAGCATATCTAACCATCACTGATACTGTTGATGATATTCTCAATCTGGAAACAGAATTCCACTATTCAGTGTCTGCAGAATGCTGAATTCTTTCTAAAAATTCTCATCAAAATGTTTGTTCACAAGTTGAGGTAAATTCAATAGCCTTGGTGATTACCGTATTCTCCTTATTCATCATATTTATCTGTTTACAGATACCCCACAATTGGAACACAGAAATTTTACCACCAGTATCCCAGAACAACTTTTTGGTCATAGTAGGTACATGCTGAATTGAAATTCCAAATAGAACCAAGGTGTAGTAAAAGGAACTGTCAGAGAGAGAATGCATAAAAGGGAACACTCAGCATGACCTCATGACAGTGAGACCTAAGTTCAAATTTTATCCCTGACCCCTACTAGTCATGTCACTTTGGCCAAGTCATAAAATATTTTCTACACTTTAATTTCACCATTTGTAAATTGGGGATGATAATATTTGTTGTATGAACATCATGGAACTGATTTCAGAATGAATGGAGGTAATGCATATAAAGATTTTGCAAGTCTTAACATACTAAACAAGTATCAGATACTGTTACTGTGAAATATATGAAAAATAACAACCAGAAAAAGAAGATTAAATCTAAATGTAAACAGGGAAAGAGAAAAAAAATCAACATGATATATTACAGAAAAATAAACCCCAAGGACTTTTAGTGACTCCCAGAAATGCAGGGAGCAAATTTTAGCTCTCATCCATTCCTGAGTCTCATTGACTTCATCCGAATCATGAGAAGTTTGGATGAGGGGAGTTCTGCAGTCTCTTTCAGTTCACAATCTAGAATCTTAATGTGCAATTCTCAATGTGGCTAAAAAGTAAAAGTCAATAGGGTATCTTCATCTAACGAAATAAAAGCATTGTGCTTATACCATGTGATGGATCCACAGTTTCAAGTTAAGAAAACAAAGTTCATACATTCTAGAAACTAAAATAAGAATATGGCATTGACTATAATTAAGTGACAAATGGATATTCCAAACACTACTTGATGGAGTTGGGAGAAGAGCAAGATTGCTATGGGTCAGAAAGGTCAGTAACAGGTAACTAGGTTGGGGGAACTCAGATTTTGTCTCAAGATGCTCAATTTAGACAATGCTCACAGCAGTCACAATTGTGGAAACAACAAGCTTGGCACTTCCTTGGTAATAATTATCTAAAGTAGGGAGGTACCAGATGTTAAACAAACCTATCATGACCTAATTTCCATCCCAATCTCCACTGGCATGGCTTCTTCAGCAGCTGTCTAAAGATGTTCACAGGTGGCTGTCCATGGTGCTAGTACTGGCTTTATTTGTCCTGGATGAATGAACCTTCATGGTGAAGAAAGGACCTAAGCTGGGCTTTGAAGGGAATTGTTAACCAGATATTATGCACCAGAAACTGTTCTGAGTACTTTACAAATATCTCATTTGATCTTCCTGAGAATCCTTTGAAGTAGGAATTATTATGATCCACATTTTACAGTTGAAAACTAAACTCAGGACAACAGAGATTAAGTGACTTGCCCAGGGTCTCATAGTTAGTAAGTGTCTGAAGTCAAATTTTAACTCACATCTTCCTGGCAACTCTTGGCCCAGTACTCTATCCATTGCACCATCTAGCTGCCTCTAAAAGATGAATATAATTAGACTAGATAGAATTATTCTGTTGAGAGGGAAGAAAGGGAAATTTTTCACAACAGATCAAAAGGATAAAAATTAACAACACACAAATTCCTAGTTAAGAATTTCTAGTTAGGAAAATGTAAGAAGGACCGCCTAAAGCAAATGGTCTGTGTTGAGGAACAGAGATGAGTTAAGATTGTTGTTTAAAATCCACCTGGAGAGGACTTACATTTAAGCAAATAAATCTGGGATTCACCCTGAAGATAATAATACTTCTGATATTAAACATCCTCATAAAGATCTTCAGTTTCTAGTCACCCAGAAGATGCTTATTTCTTCCCAGTTGCGATGCCATAAAACTCAGTAGACTTCCACTAGGTGGAATGTTGAGCAATGTCATCTATGCCAAACTGATTAAATATTCCCCAGCCTCAGACAACTGGGTGCATTGACAGCTCTAATCATTTTAAAATGGTAGAAATCTCAATAGAATTTCACATCAGCCCTCGACATAGAGCCCAAAGGGAAAGGGGAGGGGACAAGTCTCCTCTCCTCTATTTGAGCTGGACTGTAACTCCGTCATTCTTTTAGAGAAATTGGAGAGATATGAGCTACATGATACACAGTTAGGGTGGCTTAGGAAATGACTGAATGACTTGACTCTCTTACTTCTCATTAACCGACCAATATCTGCTTAGAGGAAGATTGACATGCCATTGGAATCTACTTTTTTCTAGCAAAATATTTATAGATGATTTTGAACTCAACAAAAATAGAGTGTAGAGCAAGTTTGGAGATGTTATGAATCTGAAATGGACAGTCACAGAATTTGTGAAATGACTCCTCCTTATGCCCCCACCTACGGGCATAAACTTTCCAAAAAATTAAGGGCACAGCTTTCAAACAATGTGCTTGGGGTTGAGCTCCCAGCTGTGCTCTAGGAAAGATTCTTCTTTCCTTTTTGGCTTACATTTTGCCCTTTTGCTCCAAACAAAAAAGCAATCAGCAGAAGGACAGAGATGACCACAGGTGTGGTAAGAAATAATGTAAGTCTAGCAAAAGTAATCTTAAGGAGAATAAACTTAAGAAATACACCAGCAGAAGTAAGGCTGGGGAAAAGAGATGTGGCTGGTCAATTCTCAGCTGGTATGCTTCTCTTAAATGAATGCCCACAACAAAACACACACAGTCACACACACACACACACACACACACACACACAGTTCCAGTTTATTCATTTAGATAGAGCTCGTCTTTCACTGGCTTAAGGAAGAGGACTTCAGAAGTAGCAGACACTACCTGCTGCTATGAGACCCCTGTTGACCCTCCTTTCTTCTGTCATTATTCCCCTGGAAACTCCTCCAAATTCCTACTCACTGTGCATGAAAATCTTCTTCTCCAATTCCAAAAGCTAATCTTACATCCATGCTCTCTCTTCCCAAACTTGGAAAAATAACAAATCCCAGAGAGTTTTGGGCCAGCTAATCTCTAGCCAGGGGTTGTTATAAAAACTATATGGATAATTTGTTAGGCTTTCTATATATCCATTACAGGCATCATAATTAAACTAAACTATTTTTTACCTTGTAACTATTAAAAATTAAGGATGGGGAGAAGCAAAATAATCTATCCTTCCTCCATTTAGCTCCAGCCAAAAAAAATATATCTCAAGAAAATCGATCCAAAGAAAAATCAAGTAATTATTCGTTTATGGCTTGAGGAAGTTTAGTTCATTGTGAACAGAGAAAGATCCTTCTGATTTGAAACTAACTTGTCCTGAAAACAGAGAAATAATTACATTTACCCAACAGATCTGACATTTTAGAATTTGAAAAGTATGAAAATTCTCACAGTTTTTGAGATCTAAAGAAGGGGTAAAAATTCTAACAAGAAAAAGGGCAATGATGAAAATGAATTCAGGGAAAATGGATTTTCATGAAATGATGCAAAGTTATCAAGTCAAGTAAATAAGCACTTAATAATTGCTTATTACCTGCCTGACACTGGACTAGATATTGGAGATACACATATTAGGTTTCCTCTTTAGGAAAAAAAAGACATTCCCTGCTCTCAAGGAGCTTATATTCTGCAAAAGGAAAACAACACACTGTCCATATCAGAATCAGAGCAGAGAAATGAAGGATGAACGGTGTAGTTCTTTCTTCAAATGGAGATTAAAGTAAAAGCTGATCAAGGAGAGAAAGAAGTTAGGGTGTATTTGAGGGATGATGAGGAGTGGTGCAATATAAATGGGCTACTAAGGAATGACAATGAAGTAAGGAGAACTAGAGGAATAGCAGTGATGGCTGCCCAGGGCCCTTCCTCAAGATGGAAGGATTTAAAATCAGAACCTGAAAACAGTATTCACAAAGATTAAAATAATAAAAATTATCTTAAAAAACAAAGATAATAACTGTAATTATAACGACTTCTCTTTCTTGGAAATCTTTGTTACAAGGCATGGTATGCTAAGTAGGGAAAGAGGCAAGGATAAATTTATGAATAAATGTGTACTTAAAAATAAAAAGTATAAATAAAAAATAATATTAGGTTATCTTAAAACAGCATCAAATGCAGAAATGATCTTTCAAATATTTGAAAGTTGTGAGATTGTATCACCTGAAACCTTTATAAATAACAACCACAGAAGATTTTTCAGAAAAAATGACCAAAAGAAAGTTTTAAATCATTCTGATAATGAATTGCATGCATTACAAATGATAGATAATATTTGCTTAAGAAATGAATTCATCAGCATATAGTGAGTTATCTGTTTTGTGCATTCATTTTGTAAACCCTCTCAGGAAGGTGAAATAGTAAAGACATTGTTACTGTCCTCAGGCACTTGGGAAGATTCAAATATATGTAGACAGGCATATGCATTTGCATATACATAAACACATACACTTATACACCTACATATATGTACACATGTGTGCATATATAGTATATCTCTCTCTATAGAGAGATATACTACATATAGTGTTTGTGTTTATATACATATATATACATACATATATAAAATCAACCAAAAGTTATTAAGCATTTATTGTGTGTTCTTTATAGGGGTAAAATGCAAGAATGGATTGAGAACTGGCCTTAAAGCAGGAAGACTTCTATTGGCTTATCTTGGGTAAGTCATTGAACTGCTCAATGTTCTACGCACTATAAGAATATTTAAGGTTAAAAGTTGCAGAGAAGGTGCTGATCTATAATTAGTTCTATGTATCAATGAAATCATTTGTTTCATTGTCCTAGTCCACATATTTGCCTTACTGTAATTCCCTTCAGCAAACACATACTTACACACATGAAGACATGCACACACACAATCACATAAATTAAAAAAAATCGCTAGGAGCATTTGAAACAAAGAGGTGATGTGATGGGATCATTAGAAGAAAATAGGGAAATGACAACGAAGAGATAGCACAAGGATTTTCTCTTCCTTAGCTATAAACACGCCACGCTTCTGTGACACCTGTGTCACAGGTGGGATAAATGCTGGATTTGGGAGGACACATGGAAAGAGAAGAGTATATTTCATTTATAGAGGAAAGAGTAAAATTGACTTTTTATACCATCAGTGGATAAAATCATCAGACACTTATAAATATTAAGGTACACTGTGAACAACAATAAGCTGTTTCATTTAGTATTATAAAAGGTTCCTACTTGAGAATAAGTATTACTAATTCTTCCAACAGTGACAACGGCGCTAATTGAAACAATAAGGATCTGATATTTAATGAGCACGTGACAAATGGTCCTGCCACCATTAAGCACCATATATATGGGTACTTCATCAAATGGCATTTATCAACATTAAGGAAAGTGACATACCTTTAAAATGAAGGTTCAGTACCCTGGACAGCACCACTTTAGGAAGCATTATGTTGTTGTTTCAGAGTATACTAAGTTTAAAAATATATAATTGAATGATACGAATTTTACAACTTTTCCCTCACACATTTTCTGATCTATTGGGAAATTACCACCTACAAATTTCTGGTAAAACAACAAAGTTCAGTAAATATTTCTCACATATCAATAGAAGTATCATGTCCCTCTCAAGAGGAAAAGTTCTAGGCAAAAGGTTCCTTTTTGCTATAGTGCATTTCCGAATCACATCCTATGTATGGATAAACAGTTGCAACAATTATGGCCTTGGGGAGGGGAGTAGAGATTTGAAAAAAAATAATAATTTGGGAAACCCTTATCCTAAGAGATAATCTCAAGATTTTTTCTCCATCTATTGTTCTCCAAAGGAGAAAGAGAACAGCACTATGTACAAGTGCGGAGGATCAGAAGTCAGCACTGGAAGACTGCATAGAAAATTGTATCTGCTTCCATCACTAAAAGACTGAAAGAACGTTTTGTTTTTTTCAAATACAACAATGTCTCATTTGCTCAACACTTTCAGGGAATGAGTGATTCCACATTACTGAGTTTTCCAAACTGAAGTTCATATCCTTATGACTCCTACAACTTAAAAAAAGCAAGCAATTCAGATGAAAATCCTTTTAATATCTTATGCATTCTATACAGAATTTAACCCAGCATTTCCATGATAACTCACAAGGCAGGACAGCCCTTTGCAGGGATCAGATATGTGAGGATTCTGGTTCATCACCAAGTTACACCACAGATCATTGGATTTGAGAGTTGAATCTCAGATTCAACCTTCCAAATACAAGATTGTTTGACTCTATGCCTATCAAGAAGAAGCACTGTGCTGTGCTATAAAACATTAAATAAATGATGGCCTTAGTATTGAAGTTCATTTTGCCACTACTTTTCCTGATGCTAAATTACCATAGGACTGCTATGTCTAATTTTTTCCAGATCCCATTCTGTCATTCTTGTGGACATCATTGTTTATCTCTGACAGTTCTCCCCATCTCTCATCCAAATACCAATATTAATATTCTGCTTTCTAGGAAATCGAATACCAAGCTGGTTAAAATTATACAAATGGTCACTTAATGAAGACTTCTCTTACAGTAACATGCATGGGCTTTGTGATATCTATTTGGGCTGACTCGGAAACCCTTTCATTTCTTCCTTCCAGTTGTTGCTGAGGAAACCAGAGAAACAAACTCCAGAGAAATGATGATTTATACTTTTTTAAAATATGCTCAAATGTCACTAGTGGATTCTGGAAGAGATTTAGAACAAAGAAGGCGTTTTGATAATTTTGTATCCTTCTAAACAACTAGAGAGGCAATTGATGTATAATGAAAAAAATCACAGTAACAAATGCTTATAAGATTCTCTAATAATAATTTGTCTTTCTTAAAGGGAAAGATTTTAAAATGGAATGTTTAAGATCCTATTTTTATGCGTTTGTGTATAAGTGTTGTATATATTTTTGTATAAATTGTATCTGGAGAAGGTATGGAGCAAAGTTAATAAATTTCTTACTTAAAACTTTGTTCTGTGAGGTGTCCCAGGATTTTAAAAAGATCATCAGGTGCTATTCAAGATTTCATCATAGTGAAGAAAATAAATGAAAGAAGATATACTTTATATTGATTTTCACATATCATAATAAATCCTATGCAGATGATATATCTCAAAATAAGATATTTTTAACTCTGTTGACATATTTGCATGTTTTTTCTTCTTTTCTCTTCCCTATTCCATTTCTTAACTACATTGTTTTCTCGGAAATCAGTAGCAGAATGGTATATTGGTTAATATTTCATGAATAAAAAAATGACTTTTGTTTCTCTTTTTAGCAGATTAATTCATTTCCTAAATGCCTATATTTTAATTTAAATGAAATGTTTGGGTTTTTTCTCTAAATTCAAACCCTTAATTTCTTCATCAGGGAATAGAAAAATAGAAACATTATGAAGTGTGAACTTTCCATTGATGATGTTTTTCAGTACTTTTTCAGTCGTATCTGACTCTTCGTGATCTCATTTGGGGTTTTCTTGGCAGAGATACTAGAGCGGTTTGCCATTTCCTTCTCCAGCTAATTTTTACAGATGAGGGAACTGGGTTAACTGCCTTGCCCAAGGTCATACAGCTACTAAGTGTCTGAGGCCAGATTTGAACTCAGGAAGATGTTTCTTCCTGAATCCAAGACCAGTGCAGTATCCATTGCACCATGTAGCTGTCCAAAACTTTCCATAAACAGCCTGAGTACCTCCAATCAATCCTGTGCAGTGTGACTTCCATTCCCTTTACCATCCTATTCACCTCCCTCTACATGAAGACCAATCCTTCAATATCATTCTTATAATGCAACGTTGGCATCGCTATCTGAAAAGTATTCCAACTAGGTCAGAAAATTATGAAATTATGATCTGTTGTATGATTTTCTTCATTACAATATTAACTAATTTGTTTTTTCTAGGTGCCAGGTTTCACTGTTGACTCATTTTGAGTTTTCAATTATAAATTGTTGTCTACATTTTCTCCCCAACCTTGATCTCACTACTGGCTGTTTGGCTTTGAAGGACTTGATTTTTGAAATTATTAAGAATTTCATTACTGTGAACTGAGTTAGAAATGTTGATGATTGAGCTTATATTAAAGAGGTTGTGACTCTCCCCTCCCCAGCTCCAGTTTTCTATACCTGTTTAGACTATTTCAAGCTCCTGGGAGGGGGCATCTTCATAAACTAAGATCATTACTAACAAGAAGATTTGCACCAGCCTGGCCCATTTTATCAGAAAATATAGACTGGGATGTTTAGGCAGTACAAAACCAAGGCAAAATTTAAAATGCCAAATGTTTAATGAGGTTTAAGTATCACCCATTGAAGAGAATGTAATGGAAGTTATACATTAACAAATCTTGGTTTAAGTTATTCTGTAACATATTTTGCAAGCCTTTTATATCTATTAACATTTGAGTGAAATACAAGTCCTGTACTTGATTACACTGTGTACCTTGTTTTTCCCCTTCTGAGGAAATACTAGATATAAGGATAAACCCTTGGGATGATGGAGTAGAAGTTTAATTAGCTAAAGAATGTGAGAAAATAGAACCTCAAGCTTTTCTCATCAGAATTCAGATTCTCCCAGGTCTGAATCCATGTGTGGGTCCAGAGCAGCAGGCTTCTTAAGGAAGAAATGGGTATTTTATACTAGAACCAGTAAGTACCAGGGTAGTGATATAATGTCATACATATAAAGAGCTTGGCAAACATTACAGAGCTATGTAAATATACACTATTATTATATTCAGATTTGAATTGTTTTGTTTTATTTTGTTTTCAGAATATACCCTGGGGTACTATATTAAAGAAGGAAACCATCAGTTCTGAGTAGAATTTTGAATTCTTCACCAAAGTAGAAATATGAGATGGTGATAATAGAATTGTACTTGAGATGAAGTGAATGCAGATGTCAAAGCTATAAGACTAAAAACTGATTTTCAAAAAGTCGTCAATGAGCAGATGATTAACTATTTGTCATTAGAACAATCAAATCTTCATGACATCTAGCTAAAAGAGGATAATTATTATTTGCCACAATATCAAGATTGCTGGTACTTACAAAATCATGTGTTTATCCCCAGTGAATCACTGAGACAACTGAAAGTTAATGGAAAGTCACCTAGAAATTAATGGAAAATGCCCCAAGATTCTACAACCAGCAAGTTATAAGATAAGCATTGGAGTAGAACTATGTCTTTGAACAGGTTGTCCATTGTATCTAAAATTTCCTTCTTCAATCCCATAGAAACCCTAACTTCCTTTAAAGCTCAGCTCAAATGCTGTCTCCTAAAGGGAAACAATCTTGATTCCCTAGCTGTTAGTGGCTCCCCTCAACACCCAGATATTCCTCTATATAATAGTCTTTTGATTAGCATGTACCTGATATTGGTGTGCACATGCATACACACACACACACACACACACACACACACACACCCGGATACATATCACCTCCACCACCACCATCACCAATGAAATGCAAGTTCCTCAAGTGCAAAGATTGTTCTCATTTTTCTCTTTTCTCAGTATCAACATAATGTCAAGCACATAGTAGGTACATAATAAATGTTCTCTGAGGAATGGAAGAATAAATCCTAGTTTAAAAACTATCACTAATTACCATGTGAATAGGGACAAACTATTTCGTAGACTCACAGAATTTTATAATTACCAAGACCGGAATGATGAGGGCACCACCTCACTGAAAGGAGGAGGGTGAGCAAAGACACTACTGTTTGTTTTGCAAAGAAAGAACTCTCTACTCAGCTTTCATGACCAAGAGGCTCACAGACAAGGGAAGTCATTGATTTTTTGGAGATTTCTGATTGGGTATTTCGATGTCTCAGATAAAAGGAAGGAGGTTGGCATACCAGCAGTTTGGGGAATGTATAGTGAGGGCATTGTTTGATACCACCAATAATATGTGCAAGAGAGAGTATTACTTGCTGGTGTTAGTCTGCTAAGTGAACTAGTGGGGAGAGTGCTAGGGAAGAAGCTGGCACAGCCTGGCAGCTGTGCTCACAGTATAACATTCCCTTCTCCCTTTTTTGTGGCATAATTTGGAGTATATATTGGCTACTCAGAGGTGTTTGTTTCTTCTCAGGTCTGTGGCTTAGGATGCTTTAGTGTCCACATGCTCAGCATGTACACTGGTACAGGAAGCAAGGCACGAAGGAGTAGTGGAATCCAACTGAGCAGTCTGGATCAGAATTGCACCAGCTGTGCTAGCTTCTGGGTTCCTGTCCTGAGAAAGGAAGGAGGAAGGAGGGGAAATAGATTTATGTAGCAGGTTATACCAACACACCATGGAGACAGCTCCTCCTTCCCTAGTCACGATGCCTTGTCATGGTAGAGTGGGTGGGTGAGAAAGAGCAATTAAAGAATTTACTAGCTCAGACTATGAGAGGAGTGACTCTGCAGCAATGTCCCCTCACATGGCATGGGATTATAGAGTAAGAGTTGTGAAGGACCGTGGAAATCATTTTATTCAGCCCATCACCATGCAGAGAAAACTGAGATGCTGAAGAATGAAGTGGTTTGCACAATATTATGTGGGGAATAAGTCTTAGAATCCAGATTTGAACTCATATCTTCTGGTGTACAAGCCCACTCCCCTCATGTTGCTCATCTTAGGGCACCATCCAATTAGGATGATGCCCACTGCATCACTTCAGAATTCAGTGATTCAATTCTTGAGCATTTTCTAGATCAAGGAGTTCATAAGCTTTGTTGCCTCATGGAACCCACTGGGGGTTGAGTACCTAAAGAGCTAACACAGTTGGCTAAATTCCAATCCAGACTATTCAGTTGAACTTCACTACTGATTCATGCCTTGTTTCCTATACCAATATATATGCTGAGTATGTGGATAATCCTGAGGAAAAACAAATGTCTTTGAGGAACCAGCCTGTGCCCCAAATTATGCCAGGAGGAAAAGAGAAGAAAATGCTATATTGTGATCACAGTTCATACTGCCTCATACTGGTGGAAACTCTGGACCTCTTCTCAGAATAATGTCTTTAAATGTGTAAAGTAAAAGACATAGGATTAAAAAGGAAATCAAGTATAGTAAAATAGTAATATATATATATAAAGATAGATTATATATATGTATATATATATAATAAGGTCATGAACCTCAGTTTAATAACCCCAAACCACCTATCCTTCTTCTGAATCCTTTCTTTGGAGGCACTACTGTCCTACCAGGACTTCAGTATTTAACCTTGAGTCATCCTTGAAACCTAATTGGATGTATCCAATACATTGCCAAATCTTCTCTCATCTACCTCTTTGTTATTTCATATCCATCCCTCCTCTCCATTCACACAACTACCATCCTAATTCAAATCCTCATCATTTTTCACCTGGACTATTATAACAGGCTTCCAACTGGTCTCAGTGCCACAGTCTTCTCCCTAAACCAATCTATCGTGCACTTGGTCACCAAAGTGACTTCTCTGAAGTGCAATTATGAATATGTCACTTACTTGGTAATAAACTCCAGGGGCTTTCTAAGCTCAGCTGTATGGTACTTCAACAGTTTAAAATCTGCCCCAAGCCCACCTTTCCAGCTTTATTACATATTTTTCCCTCTCCCAAGCTCTACTGTCCAGTCAAACAACCCTGTTTGCTGTTTCTCACACTCATACAAAACCATTTTTGAAATATCTGAACATGATCAGGAAATTCAACTATAATGCTATTCATTCAGCACAACCTTGTAAAGAAAAAGGAATAGATTATTTCAGAAACAGTTCCTTTTTAATTATTGCTCTTACATTGTATTTGACAAATATCTTTACACACAGAAACATGACTTGTGCAGAAGTTATATTCCTTAACTGTTACGTGAGTGTCATTGTAGATCTTTCTAAAATTCTTAAAATGTTTTTTAATGCTTACTTTGATTAAATTGATGATTAACTGTTTTTTTAAATATTATTATGTGTCTTTCTGGAAATATACCATGATTAAAAAATAATTAAACATGTTCAATAACGTATTATTACTTTTACTCATAAAAAGGTTTTGCATTATCAATAAATAAAATGAGAATGTATTAAGTATATATTCTGTAATTCCCTCATCCATTTAAATGTATATTTTGTAATTATATTATTTAGGCAGTTAGGTGGCACAGTAGATAGTGTTGTGAGCCTGGAGTCAGAAAGACTGATTTCCTGATTTCAAATCTTGCCTCGGACACTTACTGGCGATGGGACCCTGAGTAAGTCACTTCATCCTCTTTGCCTCAGTGTCCTCATCTGTAAAATGAGCTAGAGAAGGAAATGGCAAACCGTTCAAGTGCTTTTGCCAAGGAAACCCCAAATGGGGTCACGAAGTGTTAGACATAACTGAAACAACTGAACAACAATAGTAATATTATTGTAGTGCACATATTGAAGTTGTGCGTCATTTAATTTATAAATAGATATCCCAGTATCAGAAAACAGGATCAAATGTTGCTCTTCCCTACCCCTTTCTTCCACTCCCACAAAGATTCAGGACAGTAGGGAGGTGAGAGCTGATATACTATTGACTTAGTAGACAGCACAGTGCATCTGTCATTGGATGATGCAAAGTGGACACAGGAAAGATTTCTAGGATCGTAGATTCAGAGCTGTACAGGAATTGAGAAATGATCTCATCTGAAAGCCTCATTTTGTAAATGATGAAAATGAAGGCCAACGCACACAGGGAATATCAGAGATAAAGATAGGAACCCAAGTCTTCTGACTCCAGAAATTGTCCTCTTATTTGCTGGTGATGAGCCATTTGGTTAGCCTGGAGACCAAAATGATAGAACAAAGGTTCTCATTCTGGGGTCTGAGAACTTTTAAAAATATGTATAATAATAGTGTTGTTTTTGTTGCTCAGTTGTTTCTGACTCTTTTTTACTCTGTTTGGAATTTTCTTGGCAAGGATCCTGGAGTGGTTTGCCATTTCCTTCTCTAGCTCATTTTATAGATGAAGACACTGAGGCAGAATAAAGTGAATTGCCCAGAGACACACCACTGTTAAGTGTCTGAAGTCTAGTTTGAACTCAAATCTTTCTGACTCCAGTTCTCACACTCTGTCCACTGTGCCACCTAGGTGTCCCTTCATAACTATATTTTGATAGGATTAATTTCCTTCGCAATCCAATGTATTTTATTTTAGGCATTTAAAAAGATTTTTCTGAGAAGTGGGCCATAGGCTACAACAGATTAAATATCCCATGGGCTCTGGCCTCAAAAGGGAGAGAACTCCTTTAATAGAGGGTAATTCAGTGTTGTTCCTCCCTGATCCTCCTCCTTTTAAGGAGGGCACTAAGGGAATTTTCCTCATCAGGAAATTTCTACCTGACTACCTTCTTAAACTTCACCCTAGAATTTAATCATTTTGCAAGTCGAAATCAACTCTGAAATTCACACCTTCTAAGATCATTCCTCATACTTGCCATAGAACTTCATCGTGTCCCTACTTTTTCCACTTCTTTTTTATGTGTCATCTCCATTGAATAGTGAGCTCCTTGAAGGTAGAGACTGTCTCTCTTTTGTTATATCCCTAGTATGTGTTTGGGGTTGGGGGAGACAAATGGGGAGATTGGACTCCTATTCATTTCAGTAAAATGTAAACTCATTGGGGGCAGCCTAGATTCCTTTTGAAAAGGTTAAATTTATATCTCCCTTCCACAGGCATACCTTTAGCAGGAAAGATACTTAATGGATATTGCTGAATTAAATGGAATTGGTTGAATTGAATTCAAACGTATTTGTGTCCTGTTGGGTTAGTAGTTTATTTTCTACCAGTTTCCGCATATATCATTCAACCGAAATGGAGAACAAGTGGTGATGAAAATCCAAGTTGACACCACCTGCCTGAATCTGAACAGCTGGGTGTGTTTCCACTTCCTCATTTTTATAACAAAAATGATTGAAGAGTGAAATGACAGGCAGGATCAAGTTTATAGAATGAGGTTCCTCAGAGATCACCTAATTCACCTCTTAGAATAACCACAACAAAAGATTTGTGAACCTACTTTCAAGTCCTAGGGAAGTCACTACTTTGAAGGCAGCTCATTCCACTGGAGGCAGGGATGGCATGTTTAAGAAGTGCTACCTTCTATTGATTGGACTTCCAGCAATTTTCATATGTGTGAAATGAAGGGAGTTAATTAGATGATCTCTCCAGTCCCTCCCAGATCCAAAAGTTCTATAAAGAGAAGAATATTCTAAATGTAGATGGTGGAAAAATATAAATTTCTATTACTGCAAAAGTCTAATGCAATTGATACTACTTTTCTTAAATGTGTTAACAAGGGACTTATTCAATTGTTACAGTCATTCTGGTTAGTTGCAGTTATAAAACCTATTTGCATTATAATGAAACTGATTTAAAATCTGTTTGAGTTAGAGCTTGCCTGGTTTTCTGCTTTGAGAGGCTGGGGACAGATTAAGGAGCACAAGGTTTGTAAATTCTTTTTTAGAATTGGAAGACAACTCAAAAGAGCTCTGCCTTGACCCTCTACTTTACATTTGTGCTGAGTGCCCTTCTCTCTCCTAATATAGGGCAGCCTTCATCACATTTTGCTATTGAATAGTCTTCTAGTTGGTCTACTTCACAAGCTTAGCATCATCCTCAACAACTCAATCAAATTCACTGGACACATCCAATCTGTTTGCAAGTCTCATTCCTCCTTCTGCAACATCTTCCCTATGTCCCCAACCCTTCACTTACACAGCTACCACTGTAATATAGATCCTCATTACCTCTTGCCTGAATTATTGTAATACCCACCTATTTGGTCCCCCTGCCTAAAGTCTCTCTTCATTACACTCAGCTGCCAAAATGATTTTCCTAAAGCTCAGCTCTGACTGCATCACTCCCCCATTCAATAAATCCTAAGGCCTGCCAGTTACCTCCGGAAGCAAATATCTAGTTCTGTTTGGCCTTAGACTCTTCACAACCTGGCACCTTTCTGCTTTTTCAATTGCCTTACCTTGTACTCCTCTTCCTGCATTCCATGATCCTGTAATACTGGTTGGCCCTCAAATACTACTCTATGTTTCATGCCTGGAATGCTTACCTCCTGACCTTCACGTCGTAGCTTCTCTGATGTCCTTCAAGACTTGACTCAAGCTCTACTTTCCACTGGAAGCTGTTGAAAGGAAAACTGCTTCATTTGGGCTTTTCATCCTAATAAATGGTGCAAAATTCAGACCAAAGAGAAGTAAAAAGATTTTATTATAAGTACCTAAAGGTAGCAAACACCCTGATAGGCTGATCATTGGATGTCAGCCATGGTTTCAAGGTGGGTTGAGTTTTTATTGGTAACCTTAAGACAATTTAGATAAGTCCACCTCAGCAGAAGAGGTTGAGAGCTTGCATCTCAGTTTCCTTCCAAAGACAGCAAGAACATGACAATTCGCAGGTAGGAGTATGTAATAAAGAGTAGGTCATCCAAAAAGCTGAAGATCTGGTGTCTCCCTCCCCAACAGAGGTTCCCCCTACCCTGGTTCATAAACAGGGCTAGGAAAAATGGTATGCTGAGTCACCATAACTTTCAATAGATTTCTCCATTTCTTGGGGTCCACTAGACACTAGAATGCCTTCCCCTAAAATTACCTCTTATCGACACTGCATATCTCTTCCATATTCATAGCTGTTTGCACATTGCCACCTTCTCCCTACTTCTGGTAATAACTCCTTGAGGTCAAATACTATCTTTGCTCTTTTTTTTATATATCCCTGGAGCTTAACACAATATCTGGCACATAATAAGTATTTAATAAATGCTCATTGACTCGACTTCAAGTGATTTGACTCATGTATGCTTAATGTCTAGAGGAATTTTTTAACAGCAAAAAATTTCCCTGCCTTAAGGAATACATGTTCTTTATCTATAACCACTGAAAAGGGATCTATGGCTTCTTCCAGTGAAACTGCCCAGTCCCTCTGACTTCCTGTTATACACAGGGAGACAACCTATGATGAAAGAAAGGACATTAGCAACAAATTTGAATCCTAAGTGCTCAGACACCTTGTCCTATAGCACCAGGTAGGAAAAACAAGAGATAGAATTAGTGAAAGGAAGTTACAAACTTTGGAGGGAAGAGATTTCTAAATGGTTTCAGAGCTCCATGATCCCTCATTTTACATCCCTTGCCATGTTAATGAAAAGGAAGTTTTCAGTATTAAGGGAATACATTAAGACATATTTGAATTCCTGAAGTTTTAAATAATGAATTTAACAGTACATACCCCAAATTGTGGTTAAATATGTTGAAAAACAGACTCGTTCTCCTTGGGCACTAGGAGCAGACCAAAGAAAAATAGTGGAAGTTGCAGGTTGGCAAATTTGGACTTGACAACTTAAAATTCAACATGTCTGCTAAATGAACTCCAAGTAGAAGAGACTCTCTCAGGAGTTAGTGGGTTCTTTATCATTGGAGATCTTTAAGAATGCAATAATGAAGACATAAGCATGTCAAACTGGTTTCACTGGGCAGTCCAGGATAAGGGACAAGCACAGCCAGTTTTTGCTGAGACCCTTCCAAATATACCTTTTCACCTGTAGGCTATTTCATATTCCCTTTAAAAGAATATCTGCCAGATATAAAATATGAAAGGATTTCCTTCTCAGCTCCCCAAGGCCTACACAGATCTGCTTCTGACTCTGCCTGAGTCAACAAAAGGTATTAATGGAAATACTACAAGCCAGCATGCTTTGCACTGCCAAAGTTCACAGAAATAGTCCAGGGATAAGGAATCCAGCTAGAAAAGCTGAAATTTCAGTGCCTCCTTAGGGCTTTTAGAAATTGCAGAGGTCATTAAGTTTAGCCTTTTATATCCTCCATGCTACTTTCCCCTCCTTAGTTAACCAGTCAGATCATATTTCTGTTTTATTATGTTCCCACTCACCCACGTACACACACACACACACACACACACACACACACACACACATACCTCTACCAGTCCCTGCCCATTTTATGATCTAGTCTCTTCTGATATGAGTGGTCACTGTAGACTTGTATGTTTCACTGCTCTCTGATGAAAGGCTTGGTTTTTTTCTTGCCATCTCTTTTCACTTCACTGTCATTCTATATATATATAGAGAGAGAGAGAGAGTATGCATATATATATATATATATAACTGTCCAGTTATACACACATACACACATATACATATTATATATATATATATATATGTGTGTATGTATGTATGTATGCATGTATAAAATACAGGGAGCATCATCCCGTCAGCTCTCTTCAGTAATACAAGCTTCCTCCGGACCTCCTGCAACTTCTCAAACTGACAGAGATTTGAAATAATAGAATTGTGCTGGTGCTTTCACCTCTTTTATGATTTATTGATGGCTCACACAGTAACACCTGACCTGAACAGAATCTCTCTGGGGAAAAAAAAATAAGCCTAGGAGTTATGGTAAAACAGTGGGTGTTTCTGACCACCACATCCAGGACATCATTTTCAGTTTTTAACCTAGAATGCTTACTAATTTCACCTTCCAAAATAATTGAATTTTTTTCTTTGATATCTTGTTTTATCCTTTTCCTTTCCTTTTGCTCAACGTGTGTGTGTGTGTGTGTGTGTGTATGTGTGTGTTTGTGTAGGTTGAATTATAGCTAAATATGTTGGTGTGATTTTTCATTAATCCAGGCAAGATCCAGTGAAGTTTGGGGGCTGGGAGTATATTAGAGAAAGGATTGTTGCAAGTGAAGACAGGAACAATGCCCAGTCCTTACACAGTGCTGGCCAATAACTCAGCATTTTCAAGAGATGATGACACCCTGAAGTTCAAAGTCCAAAGAAATAACTGCATGGATGCTAACAAAGATCTCTAAGTCTATCAGTCAGTCCGTTGGTCACTCAATAAGCATTTATTAAATATCTATGATGTGCTTGGCACTGGGTTAAACCCTGGGATACAAAGAAAAGTGCAAAGTCCCTGCTCCCAAAAAGTTCACAATATAATACCTGAGACAACATTCAATGGGCACAGGAGAACTAGCTTAAAATATCAGAAAGGATACTGTCATGAGAAGTGTCGATTCACTTCTCTTGTGTTTCAGAGTCCAGCAGAAGGGACAATGAATGGTTGAGGATTATAAAGAAGCATACTTGGGCTTCAGGTAAAGAAACATCTTATCCCCTGGAGATTCAAAAGTGGACTGGATTGTCTTGATGGATGAGATCCCTTTCTCCGGGGGTCTTCCAACAGAAGTTGGATGGTAATTTGTGAGGTATGGTAGAGGAGAGATTATTTGCTATCTACAGTTTGAAAAATACATACAGTCAGAATCTTTCCTAATTTTAATATTTTATTATTCCAATATGTGAAGAATCAAATAGGGGCCAAACTGGATTTGTGATTTAATTGATATCATACTACATGTGGAAGTTCTTTGTTTCAAGGCAGATCAATAACACTTCTTTAACATATACTCTTACATAGTGGTCAAAGGTCAATGAGATGAAGTTCATATTTTGTTGCTGTTACTGAGTCATTTCAGTTGTGTCCATCTCTTTGTGACCCTGTTTAGGGTTTTCTTGGCAAATATACTGGAGTTGTTTGCTATTTCTTTCTCTAGCTCATTTGACAGATGAGGAAACTAAGGCAAACAAGGTTAAATGAGTAACCTAGATCACACAGCTAGTAAGTATTTGAGGTCAGATTTAAACTTAAACATATATATGTTTAAGTTTAAATATATATTTATATATATTATATATATATGTACTTGAACCCATTCTAAGTATTTCCAAAACCATCTCTCTGTCCACTACATCAGGCTGAACTGAAGTTGAATAAAGGAAATTTGACTATTGAAGTAGAAAGTCATGACAATTAATTTTGAGACTACTAAAGATTCTGTGTTCTAACTTCCAATTCTGTCTTTCCTCTTCCTATCAACATGATGTTTTCTTTGGAATCAGCACCTATTAGCCTTTGCAGTATCAACAATCTCCTCAATGCCTAATTAGGGGAACAAACTAGTCTGTTACATCAGTAACAGACCCCAAGTGCTACCAAATGTTTAGAAGTGATGAAATGAATAGAAGCCGATCACCAGCTGAAAAAGTATGTGGACTCATTGCAATGCCTGATAAGGGAAAGTCCACAAACAAGACTTCATTACACAGTTGACTACATGCAGCAATTGATAGGTAATCCCCATTCTCTCATCATATACAGTATCTCAGCAACGATTTCAGCCTAGAGAAAGAGCCAATAAAATGAGAATCAATGTTGCTAAGGTGAAGCTTAACAATTACCATTTAAAATTTACTATTAAGGATAAGACAAGATTTATGAAAGATCTGTGGATTTAAAAATGTATTTAAACAGTAAGTTTTGAGGACTTTGGGCTGGAATCAAAAAGCTTGATGCAAAAAAAAGAAATTGTTAAAGGCTTTTGTGTACATAAAATAAATCCAGCTTACCCTCTCAGGGAGCCCTCTGGCTGTATAAAAGATGATAACAGTGATTGTGAAAAAATTGCTTATAATCACAATTCTCCATTATTTTCTCATTAACTTCGGTTTAAAGGCAAATCAAAGCGATGCTTCATGAAGATGAGCTATATAAAGATGAGCTGAATATTTATCTGAACACTAAGATAAATTCTTTGGTAATGGTTTTGATTGCTTCCAGTGAAACTGAAATCCCAAATTGGTGTCTTATCCCAAGGTCATTTCACCCCTAAGCCCTAAGCCCTGGATTGTTCAGCCTCCTCTAATCCTCTGGTGAGAGAAGCCCTTCTGAAGGCCTGGCCAGATTGCGCCCAAATGTCTTTGGACTTATGATCAAATTGATCCAAACAGTTGTTATCACAAAGAACTGCCAGTTACCATTAGAAAATTTCAAATGAAAGATTCTTGGAGATTAATCTACTTAACTAGACTGTGGAAAAGTAGTTTTGTATGCTGCCTTATTATTAAACAGTACTGTTACACTTTGAATACATTACAAAGTCTTCTAAATTCTGGCATCAACTTCTTATTATGTGATTTTTGCTATTATTAGCTCTTGCCATGATCATATTTCCCCACATCCTGAGACAACATTAGTAAGAGTATCGTAGGTTCATAGATTTAGAGCTGGGAAAGACCTTTGAGATTATCTAGTAAAAAATCCTAATTCTGCAGATGCAGAAACTGAGGAACAGGGGTGTTAGGTAAATTTTTCAAGGTCAATGACTAATGTCTAAAGCAGGATTTAAACCAAACTTGTCCTGAGGACAGCTTTCTATTAATTATTTCATAAAAATAATTTCCCTATTTTAGAAATGAGAAAAATAGGAAGACAGATGTTGTGCCTTGACCAGGATCATACGGCTAGTAAGTGTCCAAGGAAAGATTCAAATGCAGATCTCCCTAAGTCTAAGATCAGCCCTCTATCCACCAGACCACCTCACTGCCTCTAACTAGCACCAATATAACAAGAAATTCATTGATATTAGCTTATGAGATAGGATTCACACTTTCATGTTTCATTATCACTTCTTTAAAAAGAACTGTAACTGTGAACTACTTTCCCCCTTAAGGTTTAAGAAATTATAAAAGTTGTGCTAGATAAAATGAGCAAGGAAATGGTTCATTATAATTTCTAAACAGAAATGTCATTAATTCTTCCAAATATAACTGATAGATTGACAAATGGCTAATGAAATCTGTCAGTGTACTTGCTGATAGTAGGACACAACTAAGTGAGATTAATTTCCCACCTCTAAATCTGTTCATGATGCAGTATGTACACATAATATAATAGTATTTTTTCTTTTGGGTCTCATTACATTTGGAAAATATGAAACTTATACTTGATCTTGAAAGGACCTCAGAATTTTAAAAGGGATACCTATTCCAATGGAACAAATGGGATATTATTTGTAAAGCACTTAGCCCAGTGCAAATAGTAAGCACCTAATCAATACTTGTTTCCTTATGTGTACACCTCCACCTCTCCATTCAACAATCGTCAGCAAGCATTTATTAAGCATTTACTACAATGTAGGCATGATACTAAATTCTGGATACGCAAATACAAGCAAAAACAAAGCTAATCTCTGCCCCTGATGAGCTAATATTCTAAAGAGGGAAGATAACATATAAAAGGGACAAAATCAGAAAGTAAGTAAGCTGCTCATGTCAGGAAATGGAAACAAAATCCAGAGAGTTGGAATACAAGGCAGGACCCTTTCTCAAAATAAAACTTCCTATAGGAGCTCAGAAATAGGAATAGGAGGGCACAGAGGTAGAGGGATGTTTCAGGGTGAAAAGACAGCTGAGGTAGAGTGGTGAAATCCAGAGAATCAGAAGCAGAGTCAGGAGAGAAAACCTCTTTCTACAGAAAAGGAAATTAGGACCCATGGGGAGGACATAATACCTGGAACATGATCAAACACCCAGTTAGTAGGAGAGCTAGGACAAGAAGGCAGACACCTTCGTGTCACTGGGCCATTGAAAGAGAAAGCTCCTTGAGGGCAAGGACATTTTTCATTATTGTTTTTGTGACCCCAAGACCTAGCACAGTTTAGGGCACATATTAGGCACTTAATCAATCCTTGCTAAATTGAAATTATGCCATCCTCTTGGATCATTTAAAATGATGTATCAAATTAGGAAAAAAATAAAACTAGTATTATTATAGAGATTTTTACTCATTTAGATCTTCTACCTCTGAAGTCGATAAATGGGTTATATTTCTGGTAATTCCATGACTTTCCAGGCAAGGTAATCGTTTTATAAATTACAGTAAGCTACTAAATACATAGAGTTGTTTTTAAAAAGTGATGTTTACAATCACTGTTCACAAGTATATATATCAGTAGCCTAAATAAGGTGATAGGATCAGGATTTGTGGATGGGGGGGGCACAACTTACAAAGGCCTCTTTTGAAGGTATAAATGGCGCCAGGCATCAAAGGCTCAAGATTTAGATCTGAAAAGGACTTTTGAAGTTTTCTAGTCTAAATCCCTAATCAGAGACTTGAGAAAATTGAGACTCAGAAAGTTGAAATGACTTCTCTGAGGTCACACAGTGAATAGGCAACAGAGTCAGGATGGGAACCTTGGAATGGCAACTCCAAATACAATGGTATTCACATCTTCTCCAACAAAATCTCATTTTTTTCAAAATTAAAGTAATCCAATTAAATAATTTAAAGATAGAACAAAAAAGAAAGGAAGGAAGAATGAATGAGAGAGAAAGGAGGAGAAAGGAAAGAAAGAAAGAAAGAAGGGAAGGAAAGGAAAGGAGGGAGGAAGGAAGGAAGGAAGGAAGGAAGGAAGGAAGGAAGGAAGGAAGGAAGGAAGGAAGGAAGGAAGGAAGGAAGGAAGGAAAAAATAAGTATGACTCTTAAAGGTAGTTTCTTTCTACCTAGATTTCAGATATGGAGAACTGAAATTTTCTTTATTAAGGAAAAGAGGGTTGAAAATGCCATGGCTTAACTTCTACTTCCACTTGAGTTTATATTCTGCCACATTTCACTCCCAGGTCTCACCCCAAATCCAAGACCTCTCCAATAATTTTCTTATAAAGCAAGTAAGAGCTGCTTTTTTTGGAGTTTAAAGCAAAATAACTACTCAATTCAAATTCCGTCTTAGAACTGAAAGTGCTAGACACTCTTCAGCCCTGGGTTCTCCACTCATAAGGAACTGCTTCCTTCTGCCCACTTTATACCTGGATAGCTAGGATTGCCAGCTGATCAGCGCCCTCCTCTGGCCCAAGAACCACATAGTTCCTAAAAGCATAGCACCATAACCATAGAATGGTTACATAACCACAGAATCATAGAGCTTTCCAAAGCAGGGAGGAAATCAAGTTCTAGAGGGATTAAATGAACTTCTCACTGTCACACAGTTAGACGATGGCCTCTTGACTCTGCTCAAGGAATCATTTCAACAGATGTCACTCAATTCTACTTGTTAAATTTCGTAGTCCACATTAACCCCAAATTAGGAATCTCTCAATGTCTTCTTTTTTGTCTGCCCTTTAATGAATAGTACAATCAATAATTAAACACTCATTAAGAGGCTACTATGTGCCAGCCATAGTGGCAAATGAAAAGACAGTCCCTTCCTAGAAAAGTTCACAGTCTAATAGGTGAGACAACATGCGAACTATATTTACCAAAAAAAAAAAAAAAAAAAAAAACCACAATGCTATCTATATACAGGATAAAGATGAAATAATCAAGAGAGGGAAGGCACTATTATGAAGAGGAAAAGAGAATGCATTTCCATAAAGAGTGGAATTATACCTGGAACTTGGAAGAAGCCAGGGAATTCAGGAGGTAGAGATGAGGGAGCCTCTGACACAAGCTTATAGATTATTAAAAGGATACTGGTATAAAATGCGGGGTGGGGGGGTGCCATCATTATTTGTGCATATAAAGGCTAGACAGCATATGTTTTTGTCTTGGTCAACTTCTTATTACCTAAATGAATACCTGTAACAGAAACTGTTACAACTGAATCTCTTAGAAATTCAGAAAACTATACCCAGAATTTTGAAAGACTTTCAGATGAGGTAGTGTAATAGAGTCAAAGATCATGAGATAAGATGGAATCAGAGCATCTGACTGTGAAGTAGCTTTTTGTTAGATTTGGCCTGTCACTGTAGCTTTCAAAATCCTCTTCAATCCTGTTTGTCAAGTAAAATATCTCTGTGTCCCTCCTAACTTCATAATATTTACAAATTGAAAAATCTACATATATGCCAATTAATTTATAGAATAGTTAACAGCACAGTGACAAGGCTAGTGTCCTGAGACAGTCCACCTAATTTTCAATCTAATAATCTTCTCCTTTGTATTATATTTTCTTTTCAACCTGTGTAAAATGTAGTGCTTGGGCAGCTAGATAGCAGAGTGGATAGAGGGCTGGACTTAAAGTGAGGAAGACTTATCTTCCTGAGTTCAGGTCTGGACCCATACATTTACTAGTTGTGTGACTCTGGAAAAATCACTTCACCCTGTTTGTCTCAGTTTCCTTATCTACCAAATGAGCTGGGGAAGGAAATGACAAAGTGCTCTCCCGTCTTTGCCAAGAAAATTGTAAATGGGGTCATGAAGAGTCAGACATGATTGAACACGACGAAAAACACGACATTCTCTTAACAGGTACTTAATAAATATGCGTTTGCAACTAACTAGAAGAGGTAAATTGTTTTCTGAGTTCTCTTTGAATTCCATATAAGTCTGTTTAGAAAGTCCCTTGTTTTCCTTATCAGAATTCTTTGTGCATGTGCTTTCAGGATTTCTTCTTAAAAATTTCCTTCCATCTTGGGCCAACTTCTGTTGTAGAGTTATAAAAATTCTATAGAGTTCTGTATAAAACATAGAATATAAGAAAAGACTTAGATGGGCATAATCATTGTCTTCAAGATGGATTCAACTTATTCAACTTGCTAAAAGGATGAATAAACATAAGTTTAAAAGAGCTAAATAGAGACATATCATAAGAAAAACATGCATGGAAGAGCAGTTAGGTGCCTCCATGGATAGAGCACCAGGCCTGGAGTCTGGAGGATCTGAGTTCAAATCTGACCTCAGATACCTAACACTTACTAGATGTGTGACCCTGAGCAAGACACCTAACCCCACTTGACTCACCAAAGATAGACAGACAGATAGATAGATAGATGATGGCTAGATTAGTAAGTAAATAAATAAAAAAAACCATGCTGGCAATCAATGTCACCTCGCAGCAAAATAGGCTGCCTCTGAAGGTAATAGGTTCTGTTTACTGGAGTCTCAGGCAAATGTCACTTAATCCCATGTACAGTGTATTGTAATTGGGATACACATTTATGTGGGACTAAGTAACCACCTAGGCTCCTTTTACATCCTTAAAGTTCTACAATTCTGTTATTCCATGATTCTGTTTGTTCAAAGAACTGCTTATAAGATTTACAAAATAAATTAAGGATTATCTATCATTAAAAAGAAAGATAATTCATCAAATTATCAAAATTTTTAAACGAAGGTGAATCTCAAACAAAAAAATCAAAATTAAGAAGTTTTTAAATCTAAAAGATAAAATCTATACATGATCATATAATAAAAAATAGAAACTTTAAAAAAATGGATTACTGATTACCTACAAAAACATAAAATGTCCAAATTAGCACAAAATATTAGAGATTTAAATAGCCATCTCAGAGAAAGAAATTGAGTAGACCATAAATGAACTCCTGAAGAAAAATAATCCTTCAAACAAATGAAACTGCAAGGGGAGGCTATTAATAATTAAAGAATAATTAATATCTATGATATAAAAACCATTTTCAAAAATTGAGAAAGAGGACACTTGGGCAGACACCTGTAATGAGACAAATGTGGTCTCGATACCAAACCTAAGGTTAGGCAAAGAAAAATAACTAAAAAACAATTTCTCTCATGGCAGTGAACTGAATAAATAAAATATCCCTGAGACTACCCCAGTATAGTGAAAACTCAACTATATACTATGAGTCAACTGATTTTATCTAGGAATACAAGAGAGATTCAATATCAGAAAACTAATATAGTTAATCATATAAAGAAAAATAGTATGATCATATCAATAAACATGGAAAAAAATCATTGACTAAATAGAATATTCACTTTTGTTTCATCGTCTTAAAGATCTAGGGACAAAGCATCCCTCCCCATTTTTAATAAAATCAAAAGTTTGTACCTAAAGTCAAAGTTTAGTAGTATCTGCAATAATTAAATTTACAAATTTTAATTATGAAATTATAATTTACAAAATATTAAAAATTTTTCCAATCAGTACAGTAAATCAAGGGTGCTCTTTCTGTTCACTGCTATTTGGAATAATTCTAGAAATTCTCACATTCCTATACAGCACTAAATACCAACCAAGATAAAACAATAGAGAAATTCTATTCAAATAAGTACATATGCATAAAATATGTGGAAGTCACCTCTCAGCAACCCAGCTCTGGAATCAGAGTCCAAACTAAGATGTAGATATAGATATAGGTATAGATTTAAATATGTATGCAAACATGCATGTATGCCTATTTACATAAGTTTATATATATATATATATATATGTGTGTGTATATGTTTATATATATATACATTTACATAAGTTTATAGGTATATATATAGATATAGGTATAGATTTAAATATGTATGCAAACATGCATGTATGCCTATTTACATAAGTTTATATATATATATATATATATATATATATATATATATATAGGTGTGTGTGTGTGTATATGTGTGTATATATATCCACAAATATGACATGTCCAATGAGGAATTATTTTGCTTAACAATACATATTGTTATAGTTATTATGCTTTTTCTTTCTTTTTCAAAGATGAGGTCATAGGAGGAAAAGGTTATTGTTAACTGAAAAAAATATATAAAATAATGCGTTGTTCACAGACATAAAATGAGACATAAGTAATTCAAGGGGAGATTTAGTGTTCATGGTGTAGTCATTCTATATAATAAAATGATTATGTCTGCTAATTTAATTTACATATTTAGTACTATACCAATCAACCTGACAAGCAGCTTATAGAATTAAATAAAATAACAAAATTCATCCAGTGGAACAAAATAATTTTTGAAACCAGGAATGAATGGGGCATAGCAGTACCTGATATTAATAGCTACAAAATGGATGATTTTCTGTGACCTATCATGGCATCATGATATCGGAAAGGAAATTAAAGTATCAAATTCTAACATTTAGGGACAAATAAAATATGGTTTTGGAACTTCTCAAGTGTTTGCATAAATAATGCAGAAAGAACTAAGTAAATAAATAGCCTTGTACATAAATTACTTAAATTTATTCTTGCTAAAAATTTATTTATAACTCCTTTCATCCTACATTAATTTTATTCTTGCATAGTGTTGACTTAAAAGGCCCTGATACTGTAACACATTTCCATAAGGAGACTGAGGCTGTTGGTTCATTGAGCTCAGGTGTTCTGAGTTTCAGTAGGTTTGAAGCCAATCAAATGTCTGCATTAAATCCTATACTACTATTATGATCCTACTCTTATCATCCTTTCCCCCAGAGGTGGGGCCTCTAGGTGTCCTAAGGAGGGATTAGTCAACCCAGGTCAAAGAAAGTACATCAAAACTTCCATTTTGATCATTACTGGCATCACACTTAAGAGAAACTGCTTCATTTCTAGCATAGATGAGATCAAGAGACAAAAGTGTTTGCCTCTTCCTTCCAAAATAATTTTAATAATATTTTTGGTTAAATGGTATATTTTTTCTTCTTCTAAAATAATTTAAAAAACTCATTTCCTCTGCAAGTATAAATAATAATCTTCCTATGTCTGTTCACTTTATATGGTTTTTGTCCATTTATTTCAAGAAGTTCTCCATATAAGACTTACTGAATAAATTCAGAGCTTTCCTGTAGTTCTTCTGATGTTTCCTCAAGTCCAGTGAATTACTTGGCCTAGCCATTGGTCATTCTCTTCTTTTTCTACATTATCATATCTCCTCATCACAGGACATTTAATATTCTTTTTAGCACTTCTTCTGAGTACATGTTGGCAAAATATGGTGTGCAAACTCATGCCATCCATGTAACAGTCTATTACCTTTTGCAATATATTGAAATATTTTTCTGCAATGCTGTTTAAACTATCATATACAGGCCATTACGACAGTGGAGAGAGTACTGGGCCTAAAGTCAGAAAGACTCATCTTCATGAGTTCAAATCTAGCCTCTGATACTTACTAGCTTTGTGACCCTAAGCAAATCATTTAATTCTGCCTTAATTTCCTCATCTGTAAAATGAATTGGAGAAGAAAATGGCAAAAAACTCCAATATCTTTACCAAGAAAACCCCAATGCAGTCATGAAGAGTTGGACATGACTGAAAAACAGCTAAATGGCAAAAATGAAATTCAAAATTTCACGACTTTTATGTTCCAGAGGCGTCCCACATGAAACTCGGGCTTCCCTTATTTGGTTTATCATTCTTCGCAAACTTCATTGAATAATTTTTCTTTGTAGTTATATTTCTCTCATACATATATACATTATATATGTGTATGTATGCACATGTATTTATACATATATACACACAGATATACATATAATTTTAAAAATACATGTGTGTGTATTTGTGGCAAAGGGAAGCCCATTTTCAACTATGTTCACATTAGGCAAATATGGCCCTGTGACATAAAGACATAGGAAGATTATTTTGAGAGAGTTTGAAAAGCATTAAGATAGTTTAAAAGCTTAACTTTCTTTCAAAGTCACTCTCTCTTTTGACTGATCCCTGATCGTGGTGAAAAGATCAAAGAACCAAAGATAATCATCGCCTAGAACTCAGGAATTTTCATTTGTTTAGTGTCAAATTTATGTTGTTATCATTTCTTTCTTTTTTTTTCCTTTTTACTAGGGTCCAATAGTCAAATAAAAAAGTTCTTCACTGATTCTGGTGAGAGCCAAAAGACTTTTATACCAGACGTATGAAACAGGTCCAAGGTCTACAACATTCTCTAGTATGGCCACACCCAACTTAAAATGTAATTGGGAAATATTTTATAAAATAAATATATAATCAAACAGATAATGTTAGTATGTGGTTTTCTTAGTCAATACACAGGCAGCAAGGATCCTTATGTATAGTTCACTGATGCTCTTTCTAGTTGAATTTGACACCACTGCTTTACACTAGTCAAAAATACTTGAATTTTGTCATTGTAGTATCTTCCGTGTGGCATGGATCACCATGGGCTTTTAGAGATGCAAAGGGAATGAAAAGGTTCCAAAACCATGAAGTCAATTATATTAATATAAACATACATATATATATATATATATATATATATATATTTTAAAGGGAAGTGGAGTAGGGCAAAAATTAACTGAATATCCAATCATCTTCTAACCATATGCCCTGACTGCTTACCTCTTTGCCTTCTAGAGGAGAATCCATGCAGGACTTAACTCATGAGGACTTAACTCTCTCCTTTGCCAGTGTGGGCCCATGTTGTTGAGTATGCCACATGGCCCAGTAGTTCTAGCTTCATATCCCACCCCAGTCATCTTGGCATCTGTTTTGCTTGTCCTTACTCCCTCCACAGCACCAGACCCTACCACCCTGTCTCACCACCTGCTATTCACCATCTCTGGATCCATATACAAATCAAAATTGTGTTTGCTACTTGAAAAAAAGCATATCAATTCCATCATGGCTCTACTTGTCATCTCTCTGAATTTCTAAACTATAAAACCACTTTTTGGCCCCCATGGCCCTTTATATATAACTTCTTGCTACTAGACTATAAGTACCTTAAGAACAGAGACTGTCCTGCATTTGTATTTCTCTCTCTAGCTTACTACAATACTTAGCACCTATCAGATGCAATGTGTTCTTTTAAATTTCATTCATTTATTCTCTATACTTAACAAAAGGATTGAAGTAATGAAGTATATATGAAATTGTAACAGAGTATGACTATCTAGAAAAGAAATTATTTTGGTGATTCAATTATTAATTATTTTATCATCATCATATAAAAGTGAATTGGGTATACATGTACAAGTATTACACTTTATTGTGAGATACAAGACCAGCTTAATTAAAGATTAAGGAAGTAGTGATGACATGGTCTGAATTAAAGGATATCACAAGGACATCCCTTCACATCATTACCCCATCCCCTATTGCCCAAAATTCTACTTTTGGTTCCATTGCTTGGAATTCCACCAAATAGAGATTTATTTTAGGAATCAATAAAAACAAAAAGTTCTTACTATGTACCAAGCAATAACTACACTAAGTACTGGAGATACAAATAGAAAACTCTATGCATTGATAGGTGTGGTGGCAAAGAGGTAGGGTCCTGAATGCTTCCTTTTATGATATAAGTGACTCTGATTTCAAGCAAACCTCCTTTTCAATGTAAATGAACAATCTCTGTTCTCCATGATTGCACTTGAACGGAGAAGGAAAGAAAGATAAAACTAAACAGGGTCCAGATGCAAGGTCAATGTCTTAATTCCCTTAAGACACTTAAGGGAAGTGTCATGAAGGCAAGGCATAGGAGGACTGAGAATGTATTTGGGTCCCTGCTCCATAGGGTATGTGCATAACTCATGCTCACTGGGAAGGGGGAATAAGTTTAATGTCAGGATAGTGACTCTAGGCTTCTTCTGGCAGGGTGCAAGTAGGGGCCTAATACTCTGGACAAGACGAAAAGTATGCAAAGTCCAAAAAGGTTGAGATGGAATAGATTATGAGAGGTCCCATTTGGTATCTTCTGGCTCAAGCCTACTAGGCACCCTCATAGAGGGTGAAGAGCAACCTGGAATTGAGAGAAAGGGAAGGGCTTTCCCTTTTAAAATGAAAATATCCCAGTAATTTATAAGTGTAATTTTGTAGTATTACAATAAAATTACTTTATAACTATTCCTAGATGAGTTCATCTTATACATGGAAGAAAAGTTCTGAACAAGTGAAACGTCAGAGGGGAAGAAATTTTAGAATATCCCAGTACTTCACGGGCATGAAAGACAAAGAACAGTTCCAAAATGAGAGTGTTCAAATGGCCAGAAGGTAGCATAAAGTATGGGCAAGGAAACAATTTTATCTACTTTTAATTTTGACTATGTTTACATAAACTAGTCAAGCTTAGCATACAAGTCAATAAAAAACTTTATTCAACAATTTTTAAAAGGTACGGAAGAAAGAAACCAGTTGACTCAGAGAGGAAAATCTTTGTAAACTAATTGGATTTTCTCCTTACCAGGTTATTTCTCCCTGATTAATATAATATATAGAAAAAAGAAATAGGTAACAATTAGTCTGAGTGATAGACTGTGTGCAGCTGGGCTTGAGAAAGTGAGTTTATTATGTTCCAGGAGAGGGAACAGAGAATTGCTCATCTGCTTCTCTATTGTGGAACTTGGTGGCTTAGAATGGGGTGGCTATTTTTCTCTGTGGTCACAGACATAAAAATTGGGCAAGAGAGAAAGCTTAAACACAAAGGAGTGGAAGTGATTGTTCATTTACGTTGAAATGGATTTTTGCTTGAAGTTAGAGTCACTCATATCATGAAAGGAAACATAAAGGACCCTATCTCTTTGCCACCGCACCTATCAATGAATTTTGATAATGCATTGACCCAGGCATTGCCTGGCTAGACAAAATGACTTAATATAAAATGTTATTCCAAAAGTTGACAATATTCAAAAAGAAGTGGGGAAGAACTGGAAAATTTTCAACCTTCAACATTGCTAGTAGTGCTTCCTTTCCCAGAGACTATGTAAAGAACATTGCAGGATTAAAAACTTGAAGGAATCCTAGATATCTTCTTTCCCAATCCCTTTAGTTTTATAAAGAGAAAGCAAGTCAAGAATGGTGAGGTGATTTGCTTAGGCTGCACTGGTAGTAATAACAAACAGAGCTAGAATTTCAATATATTTTTTCTAACTCTTAAACTAGTCTTCTCTGATCTATTACATTATAATGTATACCTACCTGATAGTATGATATGCTGGGACAAGAGTAGATCTAGGAAGTAAATTAAAAGGAAAAAAAATCACTGCCTACTACAGGCAAAGTGCAAAGCAGCAGATACTGCTATTGTAATAATTGTAAAGTTAAGGTAATCAAAATCAGCAATAGAGTGAGATTTATTTGGCAACATTTCATTAATTAGGCATAGAAAAAAGAATGCCTCTGATATCAGGTCATGTTTTTTCTCCTTGACATAATGATCCAAACAAGGCAACACCTAAGGAGTCATCAATTTCAAAATGATATAATTACAATCCCATGTTGAATACACGCTAAAATCTCATGAAAAGTCTTTCCCCATGATTCCTGGATCGTGGGGAGATGGCATGTCAGTACTGTTTCAGAACAAGGGCCATTATGTATCAGAATGAAAAAAAAATTAACCTTGGGAGAGGTCTTAGGACAGGCTCAATTCTTCACTATAGCAAAAATCTTATAATGGTAAAATATTAGTATATCTCTTACTGTTAGTGCTGAAGATTATTTATTCATTATACGATTGCTAAATTTCTTTCCTTCTAACTCATCAAAACACTGAGAAGGCTGAAAACCAATGGAAAAATATTTTAAGACAAAAATGTAGGAAAAAAAGAGTTTTATTTTTTCCCATTTACTGGTGTCTCATTTACTTGTTTAGAGTTTTTTACCATATATGTTTAACAAATGATCTGAACAAGAATTTAAATATTCATTATATGCCTACTGTATTTCAGGCAGATATTATTATAAATAATATTTATTTAAATATTCAAAACAACACTGGGAGCAAAGTACTATTAACATGCTTATTTTACAACTGAGGAAACAAAGGCAGACAGAAGTTAAATGATTTGCCCAGGGTCACACAACTAATATCAAAGGTCAAATCTGAACTCTGGTTTACCTGACACCAATCCAAGTGTTCTATTCACTGTGTCACCTAGATGCCTAACTATCCTATGGTTAGGACAAAGGATAACCAATATCCAGCCCTGAATTCCATGAGTACCTTTAAGATGCTAATCTGACTTAAGAAAGTCCCACGGTATGTAGCTTGAGACCTCTGTTGTAAACACCTAAGATAACATTTATGAGACTCAAACAAGATGGGCAGATCATTCATAGAAAGACTTCAATATGAATACTTGGAGAGAATACTTATATCACTGTGATCACAGTCAAACTTGAGAACTGAACATTTATTCTGAAATAGCTAAAGAAAACCCCAAAAGTCAGTCAGTCAAAAAACATTTACTAAGTGGCAGGCACTGGGCCTCATCATTGTATTTGGTGTTTTCCAGGAGTTTGGGGACTTTCAGGAAGTTTATAAAAAAGAATCAGATAAAAGAGTCATGTCTAAAGCAAGAGTCATTAATTATTTTCACTCACAGAAAAGAAGGCCCAAGGCCAGAGTGGGATGGTAGTATTGTATGTAAAGAAGAGTCCAAAGCCTCAAGGGAAGGATACGGTAAAGAAGGTCACCAGAATCGAATTGCAATTTCAGATGGAATGGTTCAGTGATTATAAAAAGCATTTGGCCCATTTCTGCTTCTCCAACACAACATCTGGTCTATGTGCACTGTCACTGGGGTCCAGCAGTCTGGTAAACAATGATTTCCCTTAAACTAAAGATCTTCAAGAAATATTTGTACAACCAGTTTCCAGTTATGTTGTAGACCACAAACATCAAACTTGAAAACTCCCTAGAAAAATAAATTAAAATGTAATTGGGACAAAAATAATAAAAATGCAATACAAGATAAATAATGTCAAGTTATGGTTTTCTAAGTCAACATGGATTCATTTCTATTTGAGTTTGGCACTACTGCTTTAAAGAATTTTATTCAAATACAGGTTGGATGAAATAGTTTCTCAGGCCCTTTCCAACTCTACAATCCAACATGAAGTTGCTATAGTTATTGTTGATGTCATTTCCTCCTATTTCACATTTTATAAAATATGTGAGGTTGGTATTGCTTTACTTGCACATTCTATCATTTTTATTCTTCTCATCTCGTTTTATGATCTTTATTCTAGCAAGTCACTGAACTGAATCTATACAAACAACAGATTCAGGAAAACCTACACATCAGTAACAAGCAATTTATTTAGGTTTTTTGTGAAATTTTTTTGTTCTCTCCATGTTTAATACCCTTCATTTCTAGAAAAAAATAGTATTGAGGGCAGCTTGGTAGCACAGTAAATAGAGCACCAGCCCTGGAGTCAGGGGTACTGGAGTTCAAATGTGACTTCAGAGACTAGCTGTGTGACTTTGGGCAAGTCACTTAATCCCAATTGCCTTGCCTTTCCCCCTCCAAACAACAAAACAAAACAAAAAATTATTAAATGTACAGTCTGTGTAACATGTCTCTCTCCTTTCTCATTCCTTAATCCTGAATTATATGTTTGAGTATAATTTTCACCATCATCACTGATGTCTATCTTGTAATTGATGCAACCAAATATTAATACCAAATATGCACTGACTTGACTTAAAAGAGTCATTGAAATGTTACTATAATCTGTCTCCCACATCATCAGCTAAGCTGTAATAGATACTTCTTTACACTCTGCAAATACTTTCAGGGTTGTCTTTTTTTGTCAATTTTTCATCTGAGAACTGCAAAATAAGATGAACACATATCCTGTAAAATGATGTGCTGTGATTGGTTTTGGAAACATAAAAAAAAAAAAACTTTACCAACTCCTTATTTTTCCCACCCAAGGAGAGTCAGTGAACTATTTAGTTACAATGGTTTTTTTTTTCGTTTCCATTATATGAAGGAAGTTGAGGTTGATATAATTCAGTTTCTCAAAGAGCAAATTCACATGTTGGCCATTGGACAAAGATCTCACAATTGCAATATCAACATTAAGTGACTTTATAAATATTCTAAAAATGGTATTTTTTAAATTTTCAGCTCATTTTTTTCTTCTACTGCCACTATTAATGTTAAAGTAGAAAGGGGAAGTAGAGAACTAGGCCAGTTTACATTTTCTTTGTTTCATAGATTGCTGCAGCCAAAAGAATGTATTGCCAAGTGGCCAGTCTTCTAATGATTAGCCTCTCCTTTCTTAACTAGGCTGGTTTTCAAAAAAACAGAATATGTTGCCAGGATTGTATCTAGTGACTTTCCAGCATGGTAGAACTTGCCAGATCTCATGCTGTATTAGCATATCTTTCTAAGACCTAGGATTACCTTGATGCTATCAAGAGTCATTGGAGTAGATTTTATAGAGGAGGGGAGTTCAAAAGCATCATTAAAAATATTCTAAGTTCATTTCAATTCCAATAGCATAGTTTGAAGACCTACTGTGTCAAAAGGCCTGAACTACCTTCCAAGAGAGATACACAGATGAATTAGGTGTGGGTCCTACCCTCAGAAACTGACAATATAGTAGGAACCCCAAGTGACTCCCACAGAGGGCTATTAGAGAAGAAAACAGATGTGACCTCCTCCAGTCAAAAGCCCTTTAAACTGAACAATTAAGCACATTACAAGATACTTCTGAGTCATTCAGGAAGTGAGAAATTGACCATGATGAATTAGAAAAAGGGAAAAGGAAAGTAAAACTCAGTCCTGCTTGGGCAGGAGTTTGCTGATCCTCCTAATAGCAAATCAAAGGCAATAATGTTAACCGTTTTGTTTTATCTTAGTAGAGATTTGTCAGTTTCTACATGAGTTCTATAATATATTTTTAATCAACAATCTGGGAGGTATGACAATGTTGGTATAGTCTCAAGTTGAATGGAAATAAGTACCAAGATGGTGATTTTTAAAAATTATTGTTCTTAGGTAAAAATTCAAATTTTTTGAAGTCATTCCCATCTCCCAGTCCTTGGCATTTAGTTAAGGTAAAGAAAAGTCTATAAACGTACTTATTTCAATTTCATATATATTTATTAAATGCCTGCTTTATTCTAGTCACTCAGTTATACACTAGAGACCAAAAGACACAAATGAAGCAGTTCTTAACCTGAAAAGATGTATATTTTGTTGGAGGGGGTACAAATATATAATTCATCAATCATCATTTTTAGGTACCTACTGTTAATTTTCTTAAATATACTTTCACTTCCTCAAAGGAAGCAATAGATATTGAAAGTCATTCAAATACAAATATGTTCTATTTATTGTTGTCGATAAGGACAGAATCACTGGAAAATCTATTCCATATGTATTGTCTGCCTTCCAGTGTTAAATATAAATGTTTTGGAGATGATCTGGCTTAGTCAGGACTCACATCAAGTGCAGACTCATTTTCTCCTCTACTGCTTTTCACTCTGCTGTGAGATCATTCATGTAATCTTCTACCATTCTCTTCTGGAATGCTTTGCAGATTAAATCATATTCTAAGCCAGTGCTACTCTTGACTATCCCATCTTCTTTCTGCTCAGCAGAAAATGCAGCTGGTGGATAAAACATTGGGACTAGAGTCAGGATGATTTGAGTTCAAATATGGCCTCAAACACTAGTTGTGTGAGCAAGTCACTTAACATATGTTTGCCTCATTTTCTTCAACTCTTAAAATGGTGATAATAATAGCCACCAGCCTCCCAATGTTGTTTTGTTGGTCAAATGAAAAAATGTTTCTTTAAAAAAATGCTACCTGGCACAAAGTAGGTATTGTATAAATTCTTATTTCCTTCCTCCTTCCCCTAAGCAAAAAGATCAAGTGTTTGCTGGTAAAGCTTTTCTAGGTATTTCTGGCCTCTCGGTCATGATTATTACTTAAATATTTGTAGAAAATGATGATAATCAGAGTCAAGACTTTTTACCCTTACTCTTTTCCTATTTTTCAGTATCAACAGTATGTTTGACTGGGGCAGATTAGATCAATGAACCATTAGAGCTTTTAAAAGAACTTGAAGTATATGCTCAACTGAGAGGGACTATCACAAAGTCATCTTCTAATATAATAATATATTTCAGCATCATGTGGTACTTCAAAAGGCACATTCCTCCATTTTAAAGATAAAGAAACTGAAGCTCACTTTCAATTTAAGCTGTCACTGTTAAAAAAGGTACATCTAACATTTTCACTCAGACCTTCCAACTTCAAGTTCACGCTCTTCTAGAAGAACATATCTCCTCCCATAATTAGATTAGTTAGTGTGAAGAAGAGTGTTATTTTATAGGAGATTTGAAATGGCAAGTGGATTTCCATTTTGTTCAGTGTTCTCATTTTTTATGTTCTTTAACTTAGGGTTGATATTTTCTCTTCACTCTAACTAATCCAAGGTTTAACTTTCAAATCAAAAGCTGATTAAGAAGACACCCATTTTTGTAGTTCATCTGGTTAAGATAAAGTCACTGTTATTTTTTGTGATGTTTGATGCTGGCCATATCCAGCACCTTCTTATTCTCCTCTTAAAGAAATCATCCATGATAGACACCTATGGGGCTTCTGTGTTTTGCCACTTTTCATTTTACACCCAAAGCATAGTGTTCAAGTTATATTTTTACCATTTTTGACACATTCCATAACTATGGACAGGTCACTTTTCTTCCCAGTACTCTAGGAAACTCTAAATCTATAAGATCCAGAGGAGTGAAGACTGCACCATGGGTGGATCATTCCATCCCATTAGATGGAATTCCTTCCCAGGAACTTCTTATGGTAATGAAATCACAAGTCTAGTCAGTCTCTGTCACTGTATTGGTGGTGCCAACCTCCCCGTACCCACTTTTGCATTTTTATGTCAAGTTGTTTAAAAGAACCTAATCAAGTAATTCATATCGTTGCTCTTCACCCTTTGCCCAACCTCTGCAGAAGGTGTTACACAACCTGAAGTAATCTGTGTTGTTTTTACTGTAAGGCAAGGTAACCAATACCCATGAAGTGATGTTTCTTATGACCTATGTACACATGATAAAAACAAACTCCAAAAAATGATTTGCTTTTGTAAGTTATCCCTCCATATTTTCCTCATACTTCTTGGTTTGTTTTATAGCAAGAATGCCAACAGTGATATGGTCTTTCCATCAAGTAATATTCTGTACCAACTTGTTAATCATCTGACAAATAATGGGTTAAATCAACGTTTGTCAGTAGCATAAAATCCAGCAATCTCTATCCCTTGGCACTTGCTGTCCCATTTCCTTCCATGCTGAAATCTTCAAAATGGAAATAGAAAGGGGCTGCCCAGGATTAAGGACAACATTTTATTTATTTGTCTTTGTTTCATGTGTTGCCATGGCCAAATGATTCATCACCTAGCTACCAACATAAAAGTGATGAGCTTCTGCACTTAATGGCTAGGCTTGAAGAGGGAGATAGCCTGTCAAAAACAACACATGAAAGTCCTTTTACAGCTTGGTAAAAACCTGCCAGAGATAGTACTGCTAGCACCAGGTTTGAGATTTTCAGACCACCTGCATGTCATTATGGGTCACCAGGACTGTAGCAGAAAGTGTCTAACAATTAATTTCTTTTTGACTTTGGAATCATAGAATTTTACTATCAGAAGGAACTTTAGAGATTTGGGTCCAGCTGCTACCTGAAAGTTTGAAAACTATGAACAATATCACCAAGAAGTAATTATTCAAATAATAGCTTTAAACTTCCAAGGAAATGAAACTCATTAGCTTCAAGGCAATGACTATAATTTTTGGACACCTCTACTAAGGATTTCTTCCTTACACTGTGCTGAAATCTCTTACACATTGGTCCTAGTTCTCCCTTTTTTTTTTTTACTTGAACTCTCCAGTCATCCCCTTTCCCTCCCCAATCATTTACCTGTAGAACTGATTTCTTTTAATCTCCAGGTGGGACTTGATGTTTATCTGCGTTAACATTTCTTATTACCAGTTTTAAGCCTTAGGTCCAATATTCAAAGGAGAGAAAGAATTCAGTATTTAAGACTTCCAACGTGAAAATTATCGCTAAAGCTATTCTTAACTAAATAACTTTATTGTAATTTTTCACATATGAACTGGAAGAACCCCAAAGTTGAAAGAGATTCAGAGGCCAGTTAATCCAACCCACAATTTAACAAGGATCCCATGTATAATGTACCCAAAATGTCATGCTGTAACCTTTGTTCAAAAACATCTGATGACCAGGAACTCACTACCATCTAAGGTAACTCATTCCACTAAAAGCAGTTGTAAACTTTAGAAAGTTTTTTTTTCCTTACATAGAATCTAAACTCTTTGCTTTTCACCTTCTACCCTTTATTCTGAGTTCTGCCTTCTGATGAGAAGTAGAAACCAATCCAATTTAATCCCTTTTCCATGTGATGTTTTATTCTCTCTATATAAGTAAATAATAGTTTCAAAATAATTATCATAGGTCACCTAATGTTAAATATCTAAAATTATATCCATGAGTCATTGTGAGATATGATATTTATTTACCAAAATGTGCTTTGAGCCAACAACACTTAGATAAGGAAAATGTTGCATACACAAAAGAAAATAAAGAATACCCACTATTAAAATTGGATTTCACAATAAGAAAGAGGATTGGGTATGTAGAATTAGGATTTAAAATGTTTATGTTAATGTTTAAAATAGCTACCTAAAAGAATATATGTTTTCTTGGATGTAAGATTTATAGTAGTAATAAATCAATATTACAGTCTCAGTCCTTCTAAATCTCTGACACATCAAAAGCATATCATTTCAGTTGAATCAACAGAAACAGCAAATTAAGTTATATTTCCTTATGTTCTGGAATAAATCTCATACATTAAAGAAATATTCTGAACCAGAATGAATGAATGAAATAATTTAAGAAGTTAAAAAATTCAATTATTAGAAATATAGTTTCAGATTATTAAAAATGGGTTCCATATGGCTCAAGTTCCTAAAGAGTGAAATGAGAAAAACATTATATTTGAAGTTAGAAGCTATGGGTTCAAATCTCCGTTCTTCCGTTTTTCATCTGTGTGACCTCAGGGGAGTTCTTCATACTCTCTGAGCATGAGGTTCCCTGTCTATCAGTGGGTGAAGCATTAGATTAAAGTAGTTCAACTCAAACACTATGAAAATGATGATTTTTTTCATTCTTTATTAATGATATTGTTTAGCCATTTATGACTTTGGTCAAGAATAATAGAACTTGCCAGTCCTGTTGTTATTTCAGGAGGTACAAGTGCTCCCAAGTACATAGTCTAACAATATTCTACAAGGTTACATTTCTCTACTTCGACAAGGAAGGCAGGGGGTGCATTTTCTCCTCTTCTCAAAGGCCAGTTTCTTGACTGTTATAATTAAATGGTACCCGAGTTTTTTTCATGATCAAAATGTTTTCATCTCCATTATTGTGAAGACAAGAGAGGATGCTCCGATCAAGCTCCAAAACAATGCTTACAATCTCACAGTCAGAAGCAATAACCAAGAGTACCTCACCTAACTCAGCTGAACAAGTGACCAGCCTTTCTCAACAGAGTGCCCCCACCTCCTGAAGCATCCCAGTTCATCATCAGGAACTGTCAGGATTAAAACTACGTACCTAAGTCTATATGTTTCTCCCTGATGCTTTTACCTATTACTCTAAGTTCTCTTCTCTGAAACCAAGCAGAACAAGCCTCATATTTCATTTTTTTGTGATAACCTTTCAAATACTTAAAGGCAGGTACCATACTGAAATCTAAGTCATTTCTATTCCAAGGTAAACATCCTCAATACTTACAAATAGTCTTATAGAATAAAGTCAAGGTCTATCCCCATCCGGCTGCCTTCTTCTGAATGCTTACCAATTTATTAATGCCTCTCTCTTCCCCCACCAACTAAAGTCTGATTCTCAAAATTGAATACAGAATTACAGATAAGGCCTAAACAGAGAATAGTACAGAAGGACTAACACCTCTTCATTCCTTAAAGAATCCTTCAGTCTTATGGAAGGATAAAAGAGAGTGCAGGGCTGGGGAGGGGAATTGCTTCAATTCTCTTCAAGGTAAAGAAAAAAAATAAGAGGGAGCCTCAGGGAGAGAAAGGAGACTGGGAATGAGGGGCACCTAGATGGAACAGAAGGAGTGCTAGAATGATGAATTTTAAATCAGAGAATCTGGTGCAAAGGCAAAGATCAGCTCTAGTATGTATTACTTGTGTAATTGGAAAAGTCTTTAATCTCTACAAACCTTGGTTTTCTCATCTGAAAATTAATAATAATAATGAAATATCTAATATGTATCAATAGTGTTTGTTATGTACCAGCTCTGTGCTAAGTGCTTTATAAATATTATTTTGATATTCATAGTAATGCCAGGAGATCAGTGCTATAATTATCCACATTTACAGATAAAGAAACTGAAGCAAATAGAGATAATGTGACTTGGTAAGGGTCACATAACTAATAAGTGTCTGGGGCTGGATTTGAACTGCAATCCTTTTGATGCCAAACACAATACTCTAGCCAATGTATGACCTAATTGAAAGGATTGTACTAGATGGCCTCTAAGGTCTCTGTAACATGGACTGTTGGAGAGAACACTGTTGGAGAGAACACTGAACCAAGAGGAAGTCTTAGGTTAGACTCCCATCTCAAACACTTGTTGGTTGATTCGGGACAATTCATTTCAAATTTTTGGGAGTCATTTTCCTCATCTATAAATTGAAAGGATTGAACATGATGATTTCTAAGATCACTCACAGTTCTAAAATCTATGATCCTATAGTTCTTGGGGGTAAGATGCCAAGGAACTGTCACACACACACACACACATACACGCAACAGTAAAAGAATATTTGAAGGCACCTATTGTCTTCAAGAAAATTTAAAAAAAAAAGACTCTTCCAGGATCAACCACAAAATCACCAACAAAGCACAGTACATCCAGATTATATACTGGGTCCTTAAGGACCATCCAATTCAATCTTGAAATTTTATAATTTGATTTCTGGTATTCTGACTCCAAATTCAGCGCACACTAAATATCTCTATGATGTCTCTTTTTCTCCATTTTTTTGGAATGGATGTTTTCTCATTCCTTGAGCTTTAGGAGTTTACCATTATTTATCAGAATTATAGGACAGTGAAGTAATGAGAATCAACCAAGTTCAAACAGCCAAAAAGAAAGTGAGTTGTCATTTGAACCCTGATTCCCAATCCCATGTAATTTCCATTACAGCATGCGGGCTTCACACACAGGTTGAAAATCAAAAGTAGCTTTTGTAGATAGAAAAAACACGTGCCTGAAAGGATCTTAGTATAACTGGAAATCTTAATGAAAAACTGTGGTGCTTGCGACAAGCTCTCCATTAATCGATCTCAATTATATTCAAGGTCATCTACCAACAACAGATAACAATATGAGTTTTCAAACTTGATTTTTATATAAAATGCAGCATGAAAATCATTATAGGTTACAAAAAGAAATTATTGGCTTTCTTAATTTTTTTACCATTTCTATTAAGGGACTTCATTAAAACACTTGTCTTTGCAAAATAAATAATTCACAAAACTAGGTTGAAAAGATGAAAACAGAAAATGACATGATACTTTCTCTTTTTATTAAGTGAAATGTTAATAGAAAACAAGCTTTCATTTCACTAAATGGTTCTGGGGGGATTTTTTTTAACAAAATATGAGGAAGTAGGAAGATATTGAAAAATTTCTCTTGATTTACCTTTCTACATACAGTAAATGAAGGCATTAAAAAAGACTGATATTCCCTGCTTACAGTGTTACAGAAAGCCTGTTCAAAAAAAGAAAATAGAAAGCATTTGCCAGTGAAATGGATACAACTGTCACTCATTGAATCAATGTGGGAGTATATCTTTGTATATAAAATTATAATACCATGCTTGAAATGTCTCTATATACCATAAAATTGTAAAATTCTTGGTTTCATTAACTTCTTATTTAAAAAAAAAAAAGCCATAATCGTCGCCGTTATATTAACAGGTTTTGATGTTTCCTTGTGCTATCTTTTATCCCTGTACAAGATTTTGTTCTGTAGGGCAAAGATGTTGGTTCCTCTCTTTATCAGTTCCCTAACATCTAATGAGGGTGTGGATGGTCACAGTACTATACAGATCAACCTGAAGCAGTCTCTGCCAATGGACTCCCCCTCAGGTGTTTGAAGCCCGGGTCAGTACAATAGGAAAAGAACAGCCTGTGTGGACAGAGATCAAAACCCCAGACTTAACCTGAGTCCCAATTTCCTCATCTGTATAATTACAGGGTTGAGCTGGATGTTCTCCATGTTCTCTCCAAGTTCTAAGTCTACAATTCCATACAGTGGAATTCTGTGAAGCACTTACTTGTTCCTTCTCTAGTAACCAGATGCCTAGGCTCTTTTGAAAATTTAGAGGTTCAGCAATTTAATCAAGCTGAGTCTGGAAACAGCTTAGGCATCATATAGCTGTTTCTCCCGACCCATGATGAGCCTAGAGAAAGAAAGATGGAGTGGGGCCAGGCTACAAGGTTGTTTTCTTCTCTTGCTGGGAATTGGAGTTCTTTTTAGGGAATGGATGAAACTGGACAAACTGAATGTGAGGTTTTGTTTTCTCAGAATTTTCAAAACCCACTTTTTAAAATCAGATGTGCCTCAAAGTTCTCAACTCACACTAAGGAAGCATCAGCTAATTCCTTAGCAGGAACTGGGCTGAGAAAAAGAATGAGGTATAAGCTGGTTAGGGAAGTGAAGAGGGAAAGTGAATTCAAGTCAACAAGAATTGATTAAATGTCTATCATATGTCAAGCACTCAACGAAGCACTGGGAGAAAACTAATGGAGAGGTTGGAGGGTTCCAATCTAAAGTTAAACTACTATGCAAAATTACCTGATGTATTCATAAGATCATAGACTTAATAATAACTAAAATTTATTTAGCTCTTTAATGTTTACAAAATACAAATATTTCTCTTCTTTTAATCCTCACAAATACAATGTGGGCAATAGGTCTATTATTATCCACATTTTGTAGAAAAGGACACTTCAAATAAGGTTTAAGTGACTTACCCAGGATCATAAAACTTGGAAAAAACTCTGAACCCAGAATACAACTGAAGTCTTCTTGACTCCAGTTCTAGTGCTCTATCTACAGAGCTGGAAATAATCTGAGAGGTCCCCTAGTCCAACACCTTTATTTTATCATTGAGAAGACTGAGAATCATAAAGAAGCAATTTACACAAAATCATGTAGGTGGCGCCATTGTCCACAGATAGAAGGACCTGGAATCAGGAAGACTCATCTTTCTGAGTTCAAATCCATCCTCAGACACTTAACTAAGCTGTGTGACCCTGGTCAAATTATTTGCCTCAGTTTTCTCATCTGTCAGATGAGTAAGAGAAGGAAATGGCAAACTACTCCAGGATTTTTGTCATTGTTCAGTTTTTCAGTCATGTCTGACTTTTCACAGCCTGGTGAAGCATTCTATGTATAGGGTTTTTCTGGCAAAGATATTGGATGTTTCCATACCAGCTGCTTCTCAGATCTAGCTAATCAATCTAATTTAATTTTCTTAAGCATGATTTCTATCATTTAATGTGGCATCTGGGTGGTACAGTGGATAGAATGCTAGACCTAGAATCAGGAAGACCTGAGTTCAATTGTGGCCTCAAACCCTGGGCAAGCCATTTAACCTCTTTCTACCTCTCTTTCCTCAACTGTAAAGAAACTGTTCTAAGGATCAAATAAAATATTTGTAAAGCACTTAGCCAGTGTTGGGTGCATAATGGATGTTTAACAAAGGCTTACTCCCTTCCCTCTAGTTTATTAAGTACTAAGGAGTGTTGGGGTCTAAATGGCATATTACTATTTGTCATTGATCAGGATAGAATCACTGCAAAGGTTATTTGTTTCCATCAGTTTGTTGTGCTCCTTTCAGTGTCATCTAGAAATGGTCTTGAAATGATAAGGCTTGTTTAGGACTCACATTAAGACTTCTACTGGCTCATTTTCCTTTCCACTGCTTTTCGCTATTTTGTGAGACAGTATTACATATGATCTTTCACCATGTTATCTCTGCTGTACCATGTACCAACATGCCATGGATAGTGACCTCTATTCTGTACAAATATTCAAATTCAAATTCTCTTGTGGATCTGAAATGTTTTGTGGTTACAATTGTCCTCCCCAGAAAAGTAGTCTGAATAAATTCTAGTTAGTCATTTTGGTCACTTTTTTTAAAGTGAAAGATATGCTTTCCTCACTAATATGAGGTGCACACTTTTATAAATAAAATTCAAATGCATAAAGAACAGATTCAATAACTTTACTGTGTGAGTTTCTGAAATTAATTGTTTTAATTTCAATTTTTACTCTTGAATCTTGATAAAGGGTTGTAGGTGTGTTTTTTGTTTGTTTTGGGGGGTGGGGAGGTTAATGCTCATTTCTCTTGCCAGCATTATTTTTGCATTCTCATTAATGGATCAGAAGATTTTTAGAATAAAATTTTTCTTTCCTATTCTCAAATGATTTTCCTTACCTTTGCCAGTTTAGAAATAAATTCCTTTCCCTATTCCTAGAGTTCCTCAAAAAAAATTCTTGTATATTTATCTCATCCTATTAATGCCATCATTCCCCCACCCCCACCACAGAATTATCATTCAAGCCTATATCATGAGGACACCAGAATGGATCTCATTTTGCTTTATGCAGGCACGAAGTTTCAGTTTCCTTTCCTTCATGCCATTTGTTCCAGTCAAGTAACCTGCTTACCAACAACTAAAATGCCTGAGTCATCTTTCTCTGCCTACAAGTCATCCTACATAGTATTTCCCCTCCTGAAATATATTTTTCAATTCACTTCTTTCCCCTTATCCACCTTCCCCCCTTTTAGAAACTTTGTTACACACTTCCCTTCCTCCTCCTCCTCCTTCACAATTCATTATGGGATTAATTCATCTCAGTCCATCATCCCCAAGACCTTCCTATCTGCAATAAATGCTTGAACCCTTGATCATGTTGCTCAGTGTCCACAGTGTCATATATCTACAGCTGCAAAGAATCTCAGAGGTCATCTAACCCAACTTCCTTGTAATATAGGTGAAGAGAATGAGACCCAAGAATGTGAAATAATTTTCTCAAGGTCACACATAGTAAGCATGAAAGACAGAATTTGAACCCAGCTCCTCTGTCTACAGAGTCTATAACTGTCCCCACTACATTATGCTGCCTGTCCCCTGAAGAAACACAAATACTTTGAAGACTGAAGCAATAACATCTCTTCCTTTTGCTTGAATTTCTTTAATGTCCAATAGGAGTCAAAAGCATTCTTTTTCCTGATGTTTTAGAGGCCATTTGATTTTCTTTTGGTTCCCTTTAGATTTAGAGGATCCCCTTATCACTCTTGCCAGAAGCAACTTTAACTGTGAAAATCAAGTTCAGCCTTAGGCTTGTCAGGATCAAAGTAGGAGCCACAGGTGAGATTGAAGTCAGGAGAGGAAATTAATCAAAACTGGCCCTTGGGCTCAGGCCCCAAGATCTCTAGCTTCCTAAAAAATTCAGCAGATCCCTATTCTCTACCACTTCCCCATGGAAAAAAAATTATGTGTGTATGTATGTGTGTGTATATGTGTGCGTTGTGTGAACGCACATTTAAGCTTATTCAATCAGTTGAAATTGAGTATTCTCTACTTCTAAACTTAAAAAAATGAAACAAATGAAAACAAAACCTTCCTAACATTCCCAAAGCTAAAACCATAAAGGAGTAGCTGGAATTAATCAGTTTCCCTTGGATCCCAGGGACAAAACATGAGCATGGGCCAGATAAGATTCTATGAATCTCTTCTAAAAGAGTCACTTCCATCCTTCCACAAGAAGTCTCATTTCTGACATACTCCAACCAAACTCTTCTTATGGAACTAACTAGGCCTCAGAAATGGCATGAATGTCATTTACTAGTCGAATAACTTGAATTTGTATTAAATTTTATTCCTAGAATATTAATGTACTCTAAGAATCTTAGTATCTTATAGCTGGAAGGAACCACAGAAGGTAACGCGTCTAGCTTGTCTCTGACACATAATGACTGCGAAAGTATCCTCAACAAGTGGGCACACAACCAGCATACAAAGGCTTTAGTGACAGTGAAATCACAGCTGTGGAGGGTGGGCCATTTCATTTTGCATAGTTCTAATTGTCTGGATTTTATTTTCTTTCCATAAAGTTGAAACCAGGCACTCTACAACATCCACCCACTCATCCTACTTCTGAACTGTATGGGCAATGAATATAAATCCAATTCCATTTTCACAAGGCTATGCTGAAAATATCCAAAGATAGAAATAATACGTTCCCCTCTCCCCCAAGTTGTCTTTTCCTTAGGAAAAACAGCCACAGTTCTTGCAATTATGTTTGCTCTCAAAAGATCTTCAGAGCTCTCACCATCCTGCTAATCTCCTTCTGAACAGGTTTTCTGTTGCTTATAATTCATGTTTTTCAACAATGAAAAAAATTACAATCTCTATAAAAAGATATTCTCTTGGCCAACACATAGCATTGGCCCAAGATTTCCCCTGGCTGAAAAGTTTGTGACCTTTTGGCCAATGCAAAACAGTGATCATCTTGACAAATATATTTTTCATTGTAAATAAATGAGATGGCATGCTGGTATATAGGTCAGTCTACTATGGGTATGTTTAGGTTGAGTAAGTTCCATGGAACTTGATCATCTCAAGGTAATCTCATGACATTCACCCTCAGTTCCTTAAAAAATGACTCAGGATTTAAGCCACCCATGACACTCTGTGCATCCTAGGCAAACCCCAGAACCTGCCAAAATTCTGTTTATAAGACTACAATTTAACTTCAATTTTCTTGTGAAATGCTCTAATGTAAAAACTTATGTAAAATCCACTGTACTGAATGAAATTAAGGGTAGAAAGGTAGATTGAATTGAATTACATGATATTTAAGAGAGAGAAATACAAAGCTCTATATTTAAGTTCAAATCATTAATTTCACAATTACAGCATGAGGGAGCTATGGTTTGACAACTCGTTCGTGTGAAAAAGACCTAGAAATTTCAGTGGAGTCAATATGAGTACCTAATATGACATGGCAACTAATGAGAGATTTTAGTCTTAAGTTAACTTTGGGATCATTAATAATAGTTAGGTGTACCTACACATTCATTAAGCACCTACTATGTTCCAGGCACTGTGCTAAATGCTAGGGATACAAATAAGAAAAAAAGACAGCCCCTGCTCTCGAGGAGCTTATAATCGATAGATCTAATATGCAATCTATATTAACTTGCATAGTAGAAGTTAATATATAAAAAGAAGGTGGAAGAAATGGGGTGCCAGAGAGTACTTTGCATGAGAGTATGATATAGTTGAAACTACACAGAGCAGATGATATAAAATGAAGTTAGATGGAAAATTCTGGGCTCCTCTATAAAAAGAGGCTTTAGGAGGAGTTTATTGTTGTACCCTCCAACCCTCCACTCATGGAAGAGAGGCAACTGAAGGTGCTGAGGAGGTACAGAGTTAGGGTTAGTTTTAGGTTAATAGTACCGAGAGTAAATTAAGTGATTAGATAAGATCTGAAGTAGTATTCTGCCTTGGATATCACATTTTCAGGAAAGATAACGAGAAGCAGAGGTCCTATTTTCAGAGAAAGATGATCAGGATAGGAAAAAATGATGCCATAAAAAGAATCAATTGGAAGAAATGAGGATGGTTATCCAACAGAAGAGAAAATTTTATGGAGGGTGCTTTTTTTCAAGTTTTCAAAAATTCATCAAATGGAAGAGAAACAAAAGAGTTTTGGCTTTGGTCTGAATGGCAGAACTAACTGATTTGAAAATCTTGCCCCTGTTGAGTCATTTCAGCCATGCCCATCTCTCTGTGACACCATTTTGAGGTTTCTTGGCAGGGATACAGGTGCCCTTTGCCATTTCTTTCTCCCACTCATTTTACAGAGGTGAAAACTGAGGCAAATGTGGTGAAGTGACTTGCCCAGGGTGATACAGGAAGTAAATATGTGAGGCTGGATTTAAACTCAGATCTTCCTGACTTCCAGGCTCAGCGCTCTATCCATTGAGTCACTTAGCTACCCTTGAAAACCTTGGTTCTATGTGAATATTGCTTGGAAAAGCAATATGGTGGCACAGTAGGTCGACTACTCGTCAAGATTTTTATAGCAGGGATTATTGTTCACATATAAGTTTGACCACATCAACTTTGAGACATCCTGTTACTCTGAGATTGTATAATTTGCAATGCTGTACTAATTTTTGTTAGCTTATTTTGATGTACTCTTAATTTTCCATGCCAAGCAACAAGAATTCTGGAAGGAAAGAAGGAAGGAAGGAAGAAAGGAAGGAAGGAAGGAAGGAAGGAAGGAAGGAAGGAAGGAAGGAAGGAAGGAAGGAAGGAAGGAAGGGAAGGAAGGAAGGAAGGAAGGAAGGAAGGAAGGAAGGAAGGAAGGAAGGAAGGAAGGAAGGGTCTTGTCATCATAGAACTTGCATTGTATCAACAATCTAGAAAAATTACATCAAAACCCAAGACCTTAAAAAGGTCTCACTTCCATGAAAATAGTGACCATTTTACATTCTAAATTAAACTCTAAAATGTAAAAAACTATTAATATTTAAAATGATGGACTTGGTGATGTTTTCTTTTTCTTCATATTTAAGTTTTAAAAATAAATACCCAAAGGATGATCAGAAATTAAAATGCCAACACCTGCTGTATACTCCCACTGGTGAAGTAGGCAGCTCCTGTGGGTGTTTCATTTGATATCATGATGTGCTAGAAATTCTTTAGGGAAAGTTAAAAGTGGAAGAGAGGGTTGAAGGTCACCAAGAAAGAAATCTGATTGTCTCTATAAGATGTTTAGAAACTGACCACAAAGAATGAACAACTTTAAGTAGGAGGATAAGCAAGAACCATGAAACATATGTGCATACATGCATATACACACAATAAGAGCATGTATATGCAGCATCTTTTAACCTTTATATGTGTAAAGAAAATGCATACATTCTTGGAAATTATTATCTATTGATTAAGAAAGTGCTTAATTGTGAAAAGTTCCTTTGAATTGTGAGACATTTTATTTACAAAACTCAAGAAAATGTCCATTTATTTGAAAAACAATTATATATTAACACATATATGCGTATCATACATATATACACTCACATATTTACATATGCATATGCATATATATGTGCATGAAGAATCATTCAGCCTACAAATAGCATGTGCATTTATTTCCATATTCAAATATGGATTTTCAGACCTCTTTCAATAATCCTATTGACAAAAGGTCTATTCTTTACAAAACACTATTCTTTATAAACTATACTCAAAATATACAATCAATTTTCCATTCTCTATGCTAATGAAGGGGGGAAAATAGGGTCACTGATGGGTACTGGACCTATGGGATTTAATTGGTATGTGGGGGACTGGGTGATAAGTGGATGGAGCCTAGGTCTGCAGTCAGGAACACCTGAGTTCACATCCTACCAAGCTCTGTTACTCTGAGCAAAGCATCTACCTTCTCTATGCTTCAGGTTCCTGATCTGCAAAATGGAAATGATAATAGCAGCTATCTAACTGGGATGTTGTAAGGATAAAATGATATTTATGTTACTTTGCAAATATTAAAGTGCTAAATGTTGTTATTTAGTCATTTTTCAGTCGTGGTCAGTTTCCCATGACCCTATTTGAGATTTTCTTGGCAGAGGTACCGGAGTGGTTTGCCTTTTCCCCCTCCAAACTCATTTTACAGATAATGAAACTGAGGCAAATGGGTTAAGTAACTTGCCCAGGATTACAGAGCTAGTAAGTGTCTGAGGTCAGATTTGAACTCAAGAAGAGAAGTTTTCTTGACTCCTAGACCAGTATTCTATTCACTGAGCCACCGAAGAGCCCAAGTACCATATAAAAGCAAGCTATTATGATGAACTTCCAGGTAAGGACCACACCCCCTCCCCATGAAAATAAGAACTTTCTGTAAAAGTAATAATCATAAAGAGTCGCATAGAGTCCAGAGCAGTTAAGTGATTTGCCTTCAGTCACACAGCCTGTATGTTTCAGAGTTGGGATTGAGCACATGTATTCTTGGTTTCTAGATAAACTTTCTCTCTTCTATGTTGCCTCTCCAAAAGAACAGGTGATCCAAAATAATGTGTAGATCTCTCTGGCCTTGAGCCTGGGACACATCCAGGAACACACATATACTCAATCTCTCTGTGTCTTTCTCTGAATCCTTCCCAAGGAAACTGTTTTCCACAGTTGAGAACAGTGTGGGGGAGAGGGAGAGGGCTGTAAGGAGAGAGCAGACTGGGCTTATGGCCAAAAATCTGCAAAATAAATAACCTTCTCTGAAATAAAGACTTGACTGTGATAGCAAAAATCTTCTTGGAGGTGTAGTCACATGTTCTAGCTTACTGATAAACCCTTCTTATCCCAGTACAACTTTTTACCACCCATCCTGGCCCCAAATGTATATTCTCATCTTACTCTGAATTCTTCAAACTAGATTCTAGTCACTTGAACTAGCTCCATGGTAGGATGAAGGGATGAAGCAAAATATTAAAAATTTAAACTTTCTTCTAAAAATAAAGGTCTGAGAACTCTCTTCTCCCGATTTCCTATCACTTTTATCTTGTATTGAGCAATGAAAAATATCGGTGACTTTTCCTCAGATTTAAAATATGAAAAGGGTCCTCTTTGCATAAACTGCTGACATTCTAGATGCCAAAGAAACACCATCCACCCTTTGAAAGCATGGTCCTGTGTGTCAATAAAGATATCCACATTGTCACTCAATAAATAAAGAGCACATTTTCTGACTGAAATCCTACTTCTATCAAGGAGTGTCCTGCATTTCATATCTATCTTTGTAATAAATTAGTTTCAATATAATTCTATTTGTTATCAGATCACAAGAAGTTATTATACAGTTAGTCTCTTGGAAGCCTTCATTCTCTACCTACCACACAGGAAATTTCCCCTTCAAAAGTTCCTTTTATAATAGAGTCAGAGTCCAAATCAGTAATTGATCTTTTTAAGTAGGATTTTGGGTAAAATTAAACTGAGCAATTCTTTATGCTGGGCAGTTGGGCTTATCAGCAACAAGAGAGAGTAGAAAACACAACAGAGTGATTTGCACCATCCTACTTTCTGCTATAGAGTAAGGTGACTATTAAAAAAGGCTATTTTTTAAAACTCATTGCCTCTTAATTTTATGTATATCAT